>JAHBCN010003886.1:0-69700 GCA_019359885.1 Listronotus oregonensis
TTATGTTATATTTAAAAGATTTTTGGAAGTTTATGACATTTTATACAAATTTATAGCCAATGTGGACTTAAGCAATATGACTTGTTACGTTGGCAACACCAAAAGCTCTAAGTATTTGGAAAACAATTAAATTGATAATTCAATAAGATTAAAAAAAACGCTATAACAATTATCTTTTGCGTTTGGTAAATCATATTCCTAAGCTTTAATAATTTATTTTATTATTTCCTTTATTAACTTTCCCAGCAGCACATACGAAAGCACACCATATTGGCCTCATGCTTTATTAATATTCGTTAAATATTGTTAAATTGCCCATTATTGGCAATTTTTAGCCAATATTGAAAATTAATTGGCAATACAACTTTTATACATATTACAATTCCACATTTATTTAATATTGCGCCAATATTAAAAACATTTATACATTCTTAAAAGTTCTATAATTAGGTATGTTATTTAGCGAAATTAATTTATATACTCGTATCAGTTTAGAAATACTATTTATGATGTTGTTTGTTTGTACTGCGTCTTAAATAATAATAATATTTTTTTAATAATGGATTAATATGGGACCTAAATTTGATTGTAACATTGGTTAAAGGTACCAAGACCCATAAAGTTTGTAGTAAGCTAGATTTTCATTTTGAAAATCAGAAAATCGTTTAAAACTTATAACTAGCGAGACAGGGTTCATCTACACCATACTTTGGACCAACACCTGCCCTTGCAGTGACCAAAACCACAGCACGAGGGCAAGCTAGGGTATGGATACGAAACAAACACGAGAAATACTGGCCAGCATCAGTAGAATAAGATATGGAAAAGGTTTCCTAAAGGGCCCATCCAAAAGAATGAAAAAAGTACAGTAGACAAAGTAGAAAAATACTTTGCATATTAGTAGGGCTTCTAACAGGGTACAATAACCTAAGAGGGCACCTACATAAGATGGGCTCATACAATGGTAACCCAAGTTGCAGAATGTGCGATGAGGGGGAAGAAACACCCAACCATCATCTATCAGCCTTTTTCTATTCCTATCTCTTTGCAGTCGTGGGATTATTTATTGGTCTGTAGTTTAGTCCTTTAAATGAGTTACCATAACCAGTATTTCCAAGTTCTAATATTATTTATATATGAATATTTCACATTTAAAAAAATTTTGTTGAAATTTGAAAATTGTTATATTGAAAATAGGTATTTTAAAAATCTGTTTTGGCAAACTTGGCATTTTGATATTACTTTAATCATTACTTTTGTAAAAGGTAAAACAAAAAATTAAAAAACGTCGACATTTTTAATAAAGTCTGTAAAAAACAGCGCAGAGATACTACACCTCTTAAAAATGACGTGTGTAAAACTTTATCACCCTAAAAGCTAAAACTGGTTAAATTAACATAACAATTTGATAATCTTTTAAATATAAATAATAATGGGTAACAAACTTTGGTTAATAAAAAAAATTGTGGTCCTAAAAATTATATAATAAGTAATTAGTATATATATATATATATATATAAAAATATATATATATATATATATATATATATATATATATATATATATATATATATATATATATATATATATATATATATATATATATATATATATATATATATATATATATATATATATATATATATATATATATATATATATATATATATATATATATATATATATATATATATATATATATATATATATATATTATATTTTTTCAAAAAACACATTTTCAAAAGCACATTCATTAAAAGTATTATATGAAAAGTATGACATCTTTTAAATATGACATTTATTCAAAATAACACGTATTATTAAGAAATTATATTTATTTAAAATACCATCTGTAAAAATAGCTTCTGTCAAGAACATCTAATACAAATGATATATCAGAAATGACATATCAAATTAACATTAATTAAAAATATTAAGCTTGATAAAAATTTGTTTTTCGATATTATATTTTTAGCCCTATAATGTTTTTGGTAAAAGAGTGATACCCCACAAAATTTAATCTTGATTTTAATTTTTCCTATGCAGTACGTTTATGTTTTTCTAAACGTGTCAGAGTTGAAACTATCTTTTTTACCAGTTTTCATTAAAAAAAAAATAGTTTTTTAATATAATATTTTCGGATTTAAACATTAAAAAAAAACTTGTTAACATAGGCCAGTGGTACACAACTTATTTAAACCCACATTCACTTAAATAATTTTTGTGCGAAATTTGGTTTTATTTTTGACTTTCCATAACTAACAGACACATAGATATTAATATTTTTCTTAAAAATATTTTTTTCGGGATTAGAGGACTAAAGGTGATGTGAAAAGAACAAAAAAAAGGAAGCAATTTTTATATATTTTATATATGCATTGCATATGTTGTCAAATAATGGGAGAGTAAAACAGTATGAGAATATAACGTAATGATGATAAAAGAAAAATAGTTTTTTACGACTGGCACTAACAGCAACATTTTTTTCTCTGGTTACTAGCTTTTAAAATTAAATATTTCTCATGCAATAAGGAAAGCCCACAAACAGTGAAAAAGTACTTTTCTCTCTAGTGGAAAAAGTAATTTGCTCTTTATTGCTAAATAAAATAGTAGAAATAGGCCCTAGATTTGCACCTTTGACATTACATAGCAGCCTGTGGCAGGTGGCGTTGCATAGCAACGATTAAACAAAAATGAACGTTTTATGCATTGGCGAGCGTCACATTTACTACAAACGTCAGTTTTATAAATGTTGTATTTTATCGATAAAGACACTTAAATTTCTTAATTGGTTTTTTAAAATAAATGACGCAAATACCGATATATGGCTAGAAAAAAGCGCCGGAATTATGCAACAGCCTTCTACCTAAAATATCCAAGGAAAAATATGCACACACATAAAAAAGTTTATGGATTGGAGAAAGAATAAAAATATTATCTGCTCTTTTTCCGAAAATATTTTGTTGGTGTTCTTTGAGGAACTATCAAAAACTTTAAAATCATCCACTTTGAGGTGCCAATACTTCATGCTTAGAAGTACGTTATCTGTGAAGAACAATATCAACATATCAAAGTATAAAAAACTAAAAGCATTTGTAAAGTGTAAATTTAAAAAAAAAAACTACTTTCCTAAATAATCCAAAACGTTCACATGTGAGGAAGTTTAACATTTTTTAGAATGTGCATCTGACGAGAAATATTTGCTGGCTAAAGTGATAATATATATATATATATATATATATATATATATATATATATATTATATATATATATATATATATATATATATATATATATATATATATATATATATATATATATATATATATATAATAACTAAAATATGTATTATTTTATTTTATTGTAATATTTACAAGTGTGCTTAATTTTAGGTTGCCTTAGCTATAAAATTGGCAGTATAGAAAAACAAGTTGCCGTTTTAAAAATTACCAAACCCAGAATTATACACAGGCCACTTTCGAAGAATCTTAGCAACTATTTTAGTAAACATGGGAGCCGATATGTTACCCCTAAAACGCCATAGTGGCTGGAAGTTACAGAATCCTATGTCGACAATTGGCTCTTTATTAAAATGGAAATATCGAATAGAATAACAGTCAGTGGAATTTTCGCTGTCTCCTAGACCGTCAATAGGTAATGAAAATTATGATATTTATGAACTTCCAGAGGTAAACCCAAAACTGTCAAGATCAACCAATATTACAGTTACTGAAAATATGGTAAAAGAAAATAAAATACCCGGAATTTCTTTACAAAATTGTACAAATATTACAATTAATTATAAGTTAAAATAAATTTATTTTTTAGTAAACTATTACAGTTAGAGATCGAACGCTGTTAGAACAACACCGATACGTCACGGTTTTATATCAGTTTGCCATAGGAGACTGTGACGTATCGGTGTTGTTCTTACAGCGTTCGATCTTTACTAGTTTATTGTTGATTAATTAATAAAAAAGTTAATTATTATTATTAAAAATTATTATAATATAATTGACTATATTAATAATAAAAATTATTACTATTTTTTTAACGTAAAACAATTGTTTATTAAATATATACCAAATAACAATATTCTAAAATTAAATAAATAACTGAATCTATATTTAAAAATTATAAACTTCATCAAGTCCTAGGTCTTCCTGGATTGTACCTAGTACCGATGCTGCATTACCCCGTTGCACAGCTAAACAAATTCTTTAGATAATGAAACTTCGAGATTTTTTGCATGGTATTTTTTTGCAAATTTTATTTATGAAACCCATAGCCTCATCACGCAAAGGACCAAAAGTTTCAACAGCAAAAGGGATGAAGATAAAGCGTTCTTCAAGCTCTTTATATTTTAAATGTTTTTTATTTTCGGCAATACGAGCAGCCGCACCTACAAAATTAGAAATTTTGTCCAGATAGGATTTTGCAAGTGTATGGCGGCAAGTAGCGTCCCAAAGTAATTGTTTTCCATATTTCCAGGGAATTAGGGTCATTCCATCCACCCGTTTTCCATCGCTACTGCAAACTCCAAGAGGCTCTAACACAGAAGGATTTTCAGCTAAAATCAGAGCTCTCTTGATAATGTCATTTATCTGACTGTGTCTAGAAGAACGCCCTGCGCTTTTTTTGCAGCTTAACTCATGTAGGCCATAAATATCAGCATTTTCGCCGCAAACGCAGGTGTGCTCTCCACACACAGGCAGACCAAGTCTGAGAGCGATGGAAATATGGAATGTTTTGTTATCTAACAAATTTCCCAAGGACTAAGATGGAAGTGCGTTAATCCAAGCATTACTTTCAGGGGCTTGAAGAGCAAGTAGACATGCCTTATCTTCACTTGTCTGGCATATGTTTGTAATCTATTTGTGACGAGCTTGGCAAATTAAAAAGTCAAAATCTTTCTGTTTTTTTGGTAATTCTTGTGGTTGATTTTGAAGATTGCAAACAGATAACCATCTTACAAAAGAATTGCTGAAATCATTATCTTCTGTCACAAAAATATAGGAAGGTAAAATTTTGGAAAGTAAACCTAACACGTCATTGATTGAACCTAAAAAGGCAGAAATAGACAGGGTGGATGTATCTCTTATTCTGAGACCTCCAAATTTTACTGGGAGAGTGCTTTGTAACCAAGAATTTAATTTAATATCACAATTTGTTATGTCTTGAACCAAACTTTGTAATACATAATCAAAATTACGAAGTAATTCTGGAGATTTCCAACAAGGTGAACATCTTAACAAATAAGACATTCGAGGTATGGCAAAGGAATATTTTAGTAAATAAAAGGAAATATTTCAGTCTATAAATTTTAATTTGGTGCTAAGAGATTTTAGAAATTCTGTCTATATGTTGATCACCGTAAGAAAGTAAACTCGGATTATCATAACATTGGGCTATAAATGGTAAAAATTCTGGGAGATATTCGCTTACTCGTGATAAAATTGTTTTTCTATTTATCATATTAAAAGCGTTTTGATAATCTATTTTTAAAATAACTTTATCTGATTCATGAGGATAAAGAAGAAAATGACTTATTGCATGTATTGCTGCTTCTGCTCCGCATTTTGTTCCAAAGCCAAGTTGATATGGGCGAAAAAAGTTTCCTAGCTTTTCATAAATACGAGAGCATATTACCTTAGAAGCTAAACGTCGGAAACATATTCCTACTGCTATTGGTCGAATACCTCCATCTTTTTTATTAAAAGCACATAGGTTTGCTCCATAAAAATGTTTACAAATACCTTTTGAAACTGAACCTTAAAATAAATGAGTTATAAAAGACCTAATCGACGACAATAATTTAAAAGAATGGTTACCATTCTCGTCACTTACCAAGTCCTTAAGATGTCTTGGTCTTAATGAATCTACACCACCAGAAGACCCAGGACGAAATGAAGAAATAGCACTTTTAATTTCATTTTCAGATAAATTAAAATTAAAATCAATATTTTTAAAGGAATAATCGACATCATTATCTTGTTTGGATACTGGATGTTTCTTTTTCAGTTTTTCAAAGGTCTCTTCATTTCTAGGTGCGATAGTATCATCTGAAGTAGGAATTCGGATTACATTTCTGATATCTCCATCTGCAATTTTGGTTTTGATTTTCTTCGAAAGGTACTTATTTTCATTAAACTTGTTGCTATTTTTCTTCTTTGATGGCTTTTTAGATGTTACTGATATTTTTATATATAATTCAAGAAGATTATTTGTTTGTAAAAACTTATTTTTTAACCAGGATGTTAAATTGTTTTTTATCAATGTTGTTAAAGAAGATTTTCTATTATGTTTTGAGTTAACAGGTATTGCTAAAACAGCGTATGGGAAAAGAAATAATGAAAAAATGAAAAAATGAAAGTTTATCAGAAATTGATGGTCTGGCTCCTTTTGGAATGATTTTTACAATGGGAGTTGATGATTTTAATTCAGCGAAGGCTTTGATTAAAAATTCACCATTTAAACTTTGATTTTGATTATTCAATTTTCCGGAGGTTTTATTTGCAATTTGATTGGTGGATACTTCATTAAATTTTTCAGACGTTACATTTATTACATCAGACATATTATTTTTAGATTTTCAGTTCTCCAAATCCTTCTTTACGTTGGTTTTTAGATGCATATTTACAGTATGAATTTTAAGGCCATTGATATTCTGGAACGATTTTTGACATATCGAACAAGATATTTTTTGTTCATCATTATCTAAATTATATTTCTGAATGAGATCATAATGTCCGCTATTAGGGTTTCCGCGAAAAAGAAGATTAATAGTTGATGTATGTTTCTTCAAACAATTCGATAAAACCATAGCTTTCTTGCTTTAAATCTGTCTTAGGGGTAGGTTTTCAACAAATGTAAATACATTAACACTAATTTTGTAAATTTCAGATAAGGCAAAACATTCTACAGCCGTTCCATAAGTACCTGGAGCATTAATTTTCTTGTAATACTCATCTTTTAATATATTCTCATCCAAAATATAGTTTTTAAGTTTTTCCCATTCATTTAAAATAAATTTTGAGGTGTTACTACGAACTTCACCATGTTTATCTTGTGTTTTATTTAAAAAAAGACTTACTGCTCTAAATAAACAATTTCCATCTCCTATAATTTTAAAAATTTGATATTTGCTTGACATATGTAAAATTTTATTTTCTTCATAAAATCAAAATTTGGCGATCTTGGGTTTGAGCTTCATTGATTTTTGTTAAATAAAATTCCAAAAATTTGGTTTTGGATATGGGTTTCTTTTACTGTTTGTTATAAAAACTGTATTAAGTTATTAAAAAGGGAGTAAAAATTTTACATATATTTTGATTTTGATATGTATTTTTTTTTGTTTTGCTATAAAATAAATGGTCAAAAAAGGTACAAGGTGCAACTTGTGAGAAAAGCACATTTCTCACTCGCTTATTTGTGGGAAATGTTAAACTTTTCTCACTTTATGCACAATATACTATTATACATTGAGTAGGTTGTTTTTTTTTTAAACATAAATGTATTTTAATATATACTTAATATTTGTTGTAAAAAAATCTTAAGGTGCTTTCTTTTTTTGATGCGCATTTTTGTTAATTATTATTTATAATCATAATTGTAAAAATGTGAGGTTGCCGCCCGAGGCTGTTGCGGCAACGATAACGAAAACGCCGTGCGTGACATCCGCGGTAAATGGATTGGATACGCACCTTTAGATGAGATTGGAAATCATATTTTGTTATCTTATTTGAAGTTGAACCATATGTCCATAGTGTTATTCAATGTAAACAATGCATTCGTTATGGTCATGTTGACCGTAATTGTAAGGGCAAGAAAAAATGTCAAAAATGCGTTGAATTGCATGATGACTCTAACACTCAGTGTGAGACAAAATGCATTTACTGTAAAACCTACGATCACAATGCAACTTCAAAAAACTTTCCCGAATACCTAACACAAAAAAGAATAAAAATTATAATGGCGGAACAAAATGTTTCTTTTAACGAAGCAAAAAAAATTAATGACAATCCAAATTTTTATAATGTTCTTACACAAAATAGATTTCAACAACTGGAAAATCAAAAAGAATTTCCACCTCTTCCAAACAATAATACAAATATGCATAATTATATTGGTCTAGCTAAACCTATGATTAAGCTAAGCACAATTTTTCTGAATTGGCTGATTTTGAAAGTCTTGTCTCTTAGTGGCATCTAAAACGTTGTTACATTTCGTGTAAAAATATCAAGTCTAAATATTTAGTTTGTTTTTCATGTTTTTTTTTTTACAAATTTTTAATAAGAGAAGCTTTAAGTTTTGTAATGAATCACTATCTCCAGTTAATAAGAAAATTAGAAGCGTTAATAAACCTAATGGAAATTAGTTTATTTCCATTATCCTTTTAAAAAATATCATAATTATTTCGAAGAGACCAATTTTATTAAAAACGAAACTAGAAAAACAAATTTAAATAGGGTTGATAAAACTGTAACTTAAAATAGAAAGATTAAAAATTTTTTGACAAAATCAGAACCTTTATCAACCATGTTGGGGATAATTATTATAAAACGTGGTAGTGTAAAAAATATGTTTGCAATATAACTTGATCCATAGGGTTTTGGTAAAATTAAACAAATTTTATGTTTGGGGTTTTCCTTCAATGAGCACTGTTCATAAATAAAAAATTAGTAAAAAATTAATGTCAAAGTCAAATTTAATTATAGCTTTGTAACAACAAAAACTATTTGGGAGATGCGTTTAAGGGAACCAGTAAACAAACTTTATTGTTTATTATATGTCATATGGCTTTTACAATATTTTACATTTAATCGAACACCTTTATTTTGACTATTACGGGTTTACTCTAGTTTGATAAAAATCAGCTCCTAATATACACCTTTCTTTTAGGATAAAAACAAAAATGCAGATATTATAAATCAGCGCTCAACAATAGATAAATTATTTACAGACTGCCTCTTCTCTGATACAAAATCTGATGTATGTTAAAAAAGTTAAATAAATATGGTACTATATGGGTTAAATCAGAGTCTATTAATCTAAAGGGGTTATGACATCGTCGAGAATGGGGATAGAAAAAGTCCAAGACGTGAGGGTGGCAAAAGTACATCTTATGTTGGCGGCCCTGTCGGGTAACTCTAAAAGTTACTAGCATTCTTAGCTGTGAACAGAGTCGTGCCACAAGTCGAAGTTTTTATATGGGGTTATTTTAACAGTTGCAAATATTTGTGTACAGGGTTAATATTTTATTGGTTTTGACGGTTTTTACTATATTGTTTTTGGTAGTGTTTAGTCGTGTAGTTTTAATTAGTCCTTAGTGTGCAATAGTTATTTGCTCGGAGCATGTTAAAAAAGACGATTTTCATATGTCTTCCAGAAAAATTGCAAAGGCGGTAATTATGAGATCCTGATCAAAAAGGAAAAAGGCGATTAATAAAAGAAGGTAAGGTAAAAAATATGATATATCCTAATGCTGCTATTACTAAAAAATATTTTTTTATAGTAGCAGTTCCATTCACTTTGCATTATTACACCTCGGATAATACAAACACGGTTTTTAAGTCCACCAGTGACTCTTCACAACTCTGGATGTACTTACACAGTTATTAGTAAGTAAATTGAAATTTTTGTGTGATTTTAATTATAGTTATTTGTTGTTAAGAAAGTGAATAGTCAATATTGACTTGCTTATTCCTAGAACTGATCAATTTTAGGTATATGCATTAATGTACCTTCAGAATGTGTATTTAATATTTTTTTTTCCATTGTTTTGTACATTTATTAAGTTTGCGGTTAGTTACATTCTTTAATTGTATTTAATTTTTTTTTGATACTTATCTACCAATTACTTGGTATATTATATTGAAAAGGACAGGTTTTAAAATATAATTTATATTTTTTGATTTGCCTTTTACAAGTTTAAAATTAACTGATGTAAACCTACCTTGCACTAAAGAAGTTTTTATTTAGATTGTGTAGTATAAAGTGGACTACGGGGAACTTGTAAGTAGGTTAAACTTTCGAGTACCAAATAAGAACACGAGATCTAATTCTTTGTTTTATCTTGCAAGGGCTGCCAACAAACTATAAATAAAATTTTTGTGTTTGTGTTAAGTAGGATTTTAATGCTTAAATGATTTGTATGTTTTAGGATATGAAATGTAGTATACCACAAAATATTAAATAATACCACTAAGTACTGTGTTCTTTTCTTCCATATCTATTTCAAAATGTAAAAATTTTAGTTGTATTTTATTTAATTGTTGCAGTTGTAAATGTATTGTAGTGTTGTAGTTGTAAAACAAATAAAGTTTAGTTTTTTAGCAATAAACCTGTATTCACATTTTTTTACATAAAATAATTTATTTTATTGCCAAAGTGGAAAATTTTGCTATTATTCTGCAATATCAAGATGCTGTATGGTTCGTAAGTAAATAAATAACTAGTTTTTAAAAGTAACATAATTAGTTTTTAAAATAAATTAAGGATTAATAGACAAGTTTATATATTTATGAAGTAATACAAAAACTCCGTCATATATTCCTAAAAAAAAAGTTATTTTTCTATGGCTTCCAGTATCTGATTAAGAGTTGGATATTTTGTAATCTTACAAAGATCTTCAAGATACCTTGTAAAAGCCCATTTCTGATCCTGCACTTACAGAAAAGCTTCCTTCCCTTATCCACCGAAGGGCTGTAGGGAATCTGTCTTTCTTATGTAGGTATTTTCACGGCTTCTGCTTAGACGAGTTGGCCAGTATAATTCTTTTTCTGGCAGCTCCCAACAGAACAACACGTAGTGCAACTTTATGCATCTTTTTACAGTTCAGCTAGAGAGGCCCCGAACGTTCCGCTTTCTCCGTTCCTTCATTCCTAGAGTGTCAAGACTATGGAACCTGCTACCTGCAGAATTTAAGTCTCTTATGAATAAACTCCCTCTTACTACACTTCAGACACCCACGGGGCGTTCATACTAGGCATCAGCCTTCGCGGACTGTTCCAAAATGAAAAAAAAAAAATTATAACCCCAAACTTCTTTACTTGCTCATAAAATTTTAAAAACGTAATATATGGATATTATTAAAGAAAAATAGGTGTTAATAATTCAATATCGTGTGTTTAAAAATAGAATATACATTTTAATTTTTTTCTCATTTTTAAAATATTTAATGTAGTAGATACCATTGAAAAGGTACGTCGTGTTGTCGCTTTAATTTTAAATTTTAATACTTAATTGAATTACATTTATATTTTTGAAATATAAATTTTGTTCGTCGGTATAAAAGCAGTTTTTCGTTTCCACCTCAATTCTACGCCACTGACGGCATAAAATCCAACCTGGTCGAAATGGGCCCTTCTTGACGTCACAGAAGAGTTTTTCAATATGGCGGATGTCATAACCCCCTTTAGATTAATAAACTCTGGGTTAAATTGTAGTTTGTGTCCTAATCATTAATATAAATATTTGATTAGGTGCATGTAAATATGACTTGTCAATGGCTTGGAACCAGAGAGTGGCTTCTCGGGCGAGGGATGGGTATTCTTACCAAGACAAAAGGATCCCTTTTTTTAGTTAACTCCCCAAGATGGGAAAATAGCTTTTCTCATCTCGCGTGATTTCGCGACCACACTAATTTATTGCAAATAGTTTTTACTACTAAGATAAAAAAAATAAAACCACTTACAAATTTTAAACTGTTGTTACAATAAGTCAAAGTATTAAACGCTAATATTTATAATATTAATCTCTTTTTCTTATACTTCTTCAACAAATATTTTCGGCAGCAATTTTGTGTTATTAAGTTTTTTTTTACAAGCAAAGCTGCAGAAAAACGATTTATTTAAAACTTGCAATACTGCTATAAAAAGCATTACCAAATGACATACTTTCCAAGATTATCTGGCTCTCAGACAAGGTTTGCAGCCAAGTATTGTCATAATTATTGTTTCTGTGTCAGTGCGAGTTTGGTCAAGACTGCTCAATAATTACGCTTATTTATTATTTACAACATAAAAAACAGGAAAATCATTATTGACTTAATAAAATATTTGGTCGAAATAGTTCATATTTTGCAAAATTTTATTCTTTTGTTTCGTTACAATTTCAATTTTTATTGGATTTTAAATCAATAAATTTTATTAAAATAGTACACCTGCCTTCTCATGCATGCAAACCTCGTTTACCTCTCAATGTTCGTCCACATACAATTTGTAATGTTTCAGGTAAACTGATTGCCCTTATATATCAAATAATGAGATGGGCATGAAAAGGCCATAAAAATATGTATCTGCACATTCGTAAGACATAAAACTAAATTTACCGTCATTTAGGGTAATATCAAACATATTATTTTCAAGCTTCATAAATAAAAGTATAAAAGAAATATAGTGGGTGGTTACTTCTGGATTCCCCGTTAGGGGAGTGTAATTCTTAGGTAAAAATTGGGTTTTTTAACCTACAACAAAAACATTAGAATTAAATACTTTGATATTCTAAAACAATAGTTAATTCATCCCGAAGTCACAAAATTACTTTGTTTTAGAGATATATTGATTTTTTTAAAGTGCTTAAAAGACGGGGGCAGTCGCTTTACGCCCTGGTGTTCGTTAAAGTGACTTTTTAAAAGGCATACAAAACAGGACTAATAATAATAATAAAAAATAATAAAATAAAATATATATAATAATAATAATAATAAAATAACTAGGGGTTTAGTCCTATCTTTGGTAAAAAGGAGTAAAGCACAAACATTATGTTAAAGTTTTTTGAAATTTAAACCTTTGATAGCCAAATAGAAAGTTTGAAATTTTTGAAGGCTAAATGTATTTAATAGAGCTTTAGTTTTATAAAAAACGTCTTTGACATTTAAAAATTAGGTGGTTTTGGTCTGTAAGGTTATCACATTAAAAATATATATATTTTATAAACTAGGAAAGCATCTATGATGTTTTTTGCCGGCTTTTAGTTAATACGACCCTTATTGATAGATAAATTTTTATATTATCGTCTTCGTAGAGGAGTAAATTTAAAAATAAAAAAAGTATTTGTCTTATTTCGATATTTATTTACTAAGTGCCCCATGGTGTATTCATCATACAAGTTTGCTTGTTAATAACAAAAATAATGTATTTACCACATGTCAGTTAAATCTCATAATAAGGAAGAACAGTCCTATGTCTAAGTAGCTTAGATGCACTTTTTTTGTGGGTCAGCAAATAAAACCACTGAAAGAAAAGAAAAAAATCATAATAGAGCTTAACATAAGCTTACATACCAAGAAATATTAGCATTTTTACATCTTATACTAAAGGCACTGGAAGATCTACTACAGAAGCAATGCTTAACTTTAAAGAAGTAAAAGTTTAAGTGCTGAAAAAAGATGCTTGCACCACTATTATATAAATTTAACTTTTGGATCAATTAGAACTGACACTATTTTAAAAATCTTCAGCTTATCAGCTATATCCATACCATACTCAATGAGCTTATCCTAGGAACTTTTATTGACGATTCGATATTAGTAGTTTATGGTTACTTTATATGGCAGCACACAATGTTAATGTCCAACTTAATATTTTATTTACGGATAAAGCAAGCTCCATAAAAAAATCAATTATAAATCTTTACAAGGGTCTATATTGGACAGACGAAAATCCACATATAATCAGAAAGAGGTTTTACCAACATTTTTTTTTAATGTATGGGTCGAAGTTATCGGTAGAAACCTTACTGGAACATTTTTACTCTTTTTACTAAATAGTGACCCTAATAGGCAATTTAAGGGCAAAGAATTACCTGAATTATTAAAAAATATTCATTTTTAACTTAACTTATTTACAGTTGATCTAAATATATCACGATCAAGCAAAAGGGTGCCGAATATTTATCATGTTGATAACAGAGGGTAGGAACATATTACAAAAGAATAGGCAAATAATTTTTTCAAAAGACTTAATATGATTTTTTATTAGATTTGTAGCTGTAGGCCCTGGTATAAAAACTACATAATTGCAATTTAAAATATCTTTGAATTTAAAAGTCTGAAGAACAGTTTATAGTTATGTCTAAAAAATGTCCCTAATTCCTATTGGTGATGGGCCTCGATGCATGCTATACTATTAATTTGTTATGGTTGGAATGGGAACTGGTAATGTGTGGTATATTAACTGTTTTAAGTGTGTTTTCAACCGTCAAATCACTTTTCTGCTGTAATGCCTTAGGCTAGGATATGTTGCAGCATATTTGCCTTTTACGAGAATTGCGAAGCAGGATAAGTCCGGAAAATCCTAAGCCTAGACATAGCTATGTAGGACATTGTTTTTTTTATAAAATCTTATGCATTTTAAAAATAATACAAAGTTTCGTGCTTTGGTATGATACTTTTTTTAAAAGAAATGTTTAACTAAAATTGTATTTAATAATAATTAAGTTATAACTTTTAAAAATGAAAAATATTTTACTTTTATTTTTTTTGCACATTATTTTTTTTTTATAATGACTAATTGCTTTTGGCAATCGTTTTAAAATTTAATTAAAAAGTAGAAATTATGTTAATTTTCAGAATAGCGTCATTGAGGAAGTATCACAAAAATTAAATGAGCATAAGACAGAAAGCAGTTAGCTACAAATTCTTCTCGAGTTCACGTTTTTATAATTTATCTTGACCAGTTTGGAAAATCACCTCACTTTTTATTATATGCGACAAAAACTTATTAAATCAAAGTTTTTTGAGGGTAACAAAAAACAAACTGCAAATCTAGGCTAACCAAGCTTTTTTAAGAAAAAAAAAGTTTAAACATATTTTATCTACGACCTGCAAGATAAGTGATTATTATGTAACTCATTTTAGCATATTTGCGTTGCATAGTGAGTCCTATTTCCGCGCTAGTGCGGTAATTAACCATATCGCTTTTATTATCGCACTAGTGGGGTAAATTCTTATAACATAACGCATTTTGACAAAACCAGTATTTTTGGACACATTTTTGATTATTTTTTTAATATTATACGATACAATTTATATTTTAAAATAATTATTGTAAATATTAAAAATAAAATTTACACCAGAGGCAACCTTGGGCATATTTTGAATAAAAAAACTTGTGGGTTTGATGCCTGGGGAATCGGTATAAGCTGCTGCAGCTGGAGGCAAGGTACAGAACCTGAAGCAGATTGAAGGTTCCGCAACCAAAAAATTTTTCGCAACATTTTTTTTTTTTGTTCTCCTTAGTGGTATCAATATTACCTTTAGCCAAGCTGTTGCTTCTCCATTCACCATGGCGTCTGACAGTCAATAGATCTGCTTCAGATTATGCCAACAAAAATGTGGATTAACGACGGAAACAGTGTCCGGTTAATAATTCTGAGTGTGGCAAATTTAAAAAAGGAACTATAGCTTTCGGCATGCTGCCAAACGTATTGATACCAACGGGCTGCCGTATGCAAATACCTTTTCTGTAACCTACAAAAAATTTCGTATGATCTGTTAGTGTTGGATGCAGCGGTGTGTATTTTCGGATTATCTGAACCATGTCGACTGCTCGAAATTCTCCAGATATCACAAAAAATTTTCTGAAAATTTTTGTTTTTGTGTTTGGAATTTCAATATGGAAAACCTTCCCTTCATCTCTGACGGTTTGCATAATAATTGAGCCATTTCTTGTTTCTGTCAGCTCCAGTAATGCCAATAATTATCCCAACCTGTAATAAAGGAAAATAAACTTAAGTATAGTACACTACAACTTTAAACTTGTCATTTTTTGCAGATATTTTTTAAAAATATAAAAACTCTAGATTTTTACCTTATTAAGAACAAATTGCCATCACAACCCCTACGACCTCGTCTAGGCAATATTTAACCACATTTAACACTCGTTATTGTAATAAAGCTCAAACCGCACTTATTATATAAATAAATAAAGTGTACTTTAGAAACTACGCCGTCTGGCGGGCAAAAAAGAATCTTTAAAGTCATTTTTAGAAATTTTTTAGACGCTTTTACCTTAAGGGTTAGGAATATTAAGGTAATTGAATAAGAAAAACTAGACCTAATAAATATAATAGTCAAAGATCTGAATTAGAGACGACCTTTACCCATCTACAAACTACATAAAAACTATTTTTATCAAATATAATATATCACTAAAAGTATCGCCAAAAATGATTTCGATAATACCTGTATATTGTCAATTCTTACTTTGTTTTACTTTACGTGACAATACTAATGTATTTAAGAAATAATGCGTTCGGAAACTTTTTAAAATTTAAAATAAAAGAAATTATAAAAAATTATTTTTGGAATTGAAGGAAAAAAATACTGGCATGTAAAATAAAAAGTAGGAACTAGCAATATACAGGGTGTAGCAAACACTTTTTTTTAAATTAAGTAATCATAGTCTTGGCCGTTCTTTTTAGGCCAGCGTTTTTCAACCTAAAAATAATAAAATAAACACGGAACCCTTTTAATGCTGCACAAATAAATATTTTTGCATTTTAAATTATAGGAATCGATAGACTCGTAATATCGTTATAATATATTTTTTACAAAATATGTTAGTAATACACTTAAAAATATTTTATTAAAGAAGGAATTTGAACATGAAATAATTAAAAGGATACTTTTATATAGATAAGCCTATCAATGCAAGAAAACTATTTTTACTCTTTACACAATTTTTTTATCTTGGGACAGTCCACGAAGGCTGTGGCCGTACTGCACCGTGGCTGTCTGAAGTATGGTAAGAGGGAATTTACTCGCACGAGACTTAAATATTTGGAGATCTGGAAAAAAAAAGGAAAATTTCTGCGTGTAGCAGATTCCATAGTCTGGATAGGGATAGAGGAACAAACAAAGCTGGAATTTGGGGGCCTCTTAAGTTGGACTGTAAAAGGATGTATAAAAGTGGCACTACGTGTTGCTCTGCTGGGAGCTGCCAGAGGAGCAACTCGCCAACTCTTCGAAGCCATGAAAATACATATAAGAGAGCGACGGATACCTTACAGCCCGTCGGTGGGCAAGGAAGCTTTTCTGTAATCTGACAAACAACTCTTCTTTGAATGTAGTCAAGAATGCTAAGTGTTGTAGGAGGCACCACTCTCCAGGCATGAGAAAAACATAGATAATTTAGCGAAATATGAGTTTTGACGATAAAATTTGATCAAATTTACGAAAAAAATACAAATTGGGGATTTGCTTCTGATAGTCCGATTATTTATTAGCAAATTTCGTTTTTTTTACCAGTGTCCCCCTTAAGGCCAATAGCATCTGGTAAATTTAGTGTGAATCTCATGTTTCACTTCTTAGATAAAAATTTTGAAAATCCAAGAGCTGCCACTGGGTCTTGTTGATGAAAGTTGCAGTCTCATATCGGGCTCCGCGTTCCGCTTATTGCGTGCCATACTTTGTTTTCGGTAATACGTAAGTCGAAAATCCAGTCAGGATTCTGGACTCAGAAAATTTTTTTTTCGCGGAACCCTTGCCGAGGTCATGCGGAACCCCAGGGTTCCGCGGAACACACTTTGAGAAACACAAACATTAGGCAACCCATTGGCAATACTTGTTTACATATTATATTTAATAAGAATAGTTTTTATTCGGTTGGCAGATGCGTAAAGTTTGACTTTTATTTGGATTCTGTGCCATTATGTTTAATTAAAGAAGATATATTGTATTATTTATTATATTATTATATTTTTTAAATTATTTGTATTTTTCGAAACTCTTAAACACCAAATAACCCGGCACCAAAATAGTGGAATGTAATTACATGACTTAAATATTAATTTTAATATAATCTTTAAATACTATGTCTGTGGGTCACATTGATCATTTATTTTAGGTTGAAAAAGTTGTCACTTATAACAAAAATGAAACTGTCTTGGCGTTATTTTAAAAAGGGCATATTAAAAACATGAAATGGATTTTATTTAGGGCTACGATATTGGTACAAAAATGTTTAAAATCTGTAAAACGCTGTATATAAATATAAAGTAATTTAAAATCACATTAAACATATTTTTTTCAGGCTTGCACGAATGGAAAAGTAGGGCGGTGATGCAAATTGACAGTATCTGTTATCCATAATCGACAAAAAGTGATGAATCGCTTTAGAGAATTTATAAAATTTTCCCTAAAAAGTCTTTTTATATCGTTTGACTTCTTTCGCCGTTATAGGGAAATTCAGATCTACCTGTCAACCTGGACATAAATAATGACGCTTTAGTCGGTGTAAAGAGTATTTGCGTAAAATTATCAATACTTAAGAAAATACTTCGCTAAAAATGTTTGTAAATATTTAGTGTAATATTAAAGGAAATACATTTTCATAAATATAAAAATTAATTAGTATATTTAACAAAAAGACCCCCAAAACCGCACAAAAATGTTAAATAGATACTATACGCACAGTCGCATAATTGCTTTTTGACTTGGACGTTGGACCAACGAAAAAATTTTATAAAATGTTGTATTTGTCAACTAATTTTTATTTATTCAAAGTAACTTGAGCAAAAATAACTTAAAAAATTTTAAACTATATATTATTAACAATTAATCAACAAAATTTGTAATATTGTTAAACTAGAATAATAAACAAAAGAAAAAAATGTTTATAATGTCTGGCGCATATTATTTGGACTAAACGTTTTTGAAAAGTTACCACTGAGTGCAATCACCTTTTCGTTTTATTATAGAATTGATTCTTCTTGACATAGTGTCAACCAATGTTTTGCAGTATTTTGGTTCAAAATTATCCCAAATTTCCTGAAGTTTCTGCTTTAATTCGAGAATGGTGCTGACTGGAGAAGTTCGATGTGCTTTTTTCATTTGGTGCCATAGAGTTTCAATTGGAAATAAGTCGGGGCTACTTAAAGGCCATCTTAGACCAGAAATATTAATTTCCTGTAACCAGAATGTTATGCTTTTAGCTGTATGGCATGCTGCACCATCCTGCTCAAATATGAATGCACTTTCTCGTAGTTGAATCATGTCAATGGAAGGCAGCAATTCTTCTTGTAGAATGATTTTATATTTAGCAGCATTAACGGTGCCATCAATGAAAAGAAGACGTCCCACTCCTTGTGAAGACACGCATCCTCATACCATTACAGACGTTGTGTGATATTCTTCTCCTCGCATGTGGATAATTCTGCTACGTGAATCGCCAACACATACTCCAAACTTGGACTTATCACTCCAGATAACTAATCCCATTGATGTTGTACCCAGTTTTTATGCTTTCTTGCCCATAGAAGTCGGTTTCGTTTTTGTTTTAAAGAAAGAAGTGGCTTTTCCTTCGCCTAAAATAAAAATAAAATAAGCTTGAGCAGTCTTTGATAGTTACAAGAGTCACAATTTACTTTGTAGAATGAATATCCCATTTTTTTCATGGTTTTTAAGCAAGTATCCTTTGAAACTCTTTTACCAATCGCATGTGACCATTTTATAGCTATTTCTCTCGACGCAGCTCTGCGATCTTCTTTAACAATTGCACGAAGAGCACGCTTATCTCTTTCTGTAATCTTCGAACGACGGCCATTTCTAATTTTTGTCTCAATATTTCTATTTTGTTTAAACAGTGAGATAATGATTCAAACTGTTCCTGGAGTAATGCTTAGATTTTTTGCCATTTTATGACCAGAAACTACATGTTACTGTGCAGCAACAATGGAATTTCGCATGTCGTGGGACAATGTTTTTCCGCGAGCCATTTTTACAACTAAACGTTAAATTGACATCTCTAGACAAACATTATACTATTCATTCGTTTTTCAAGGCCCGCTTTAAAAGAGCCGATTTTGCCGCGTAAGTATTTTTTGTCGTATTGCATGAGATGGTCCAACTAATATGCGACGGACATATTACACAATTTATTTGTTTTTGTTTTTTATTGTAATTTAAATTTATATCAAATATTTTCGATTAGTTATTAATACCACATAGCATTAAATTATTTTGGTTGTTTTTGTTTAAGTTATTTTGAAACAAATAAATATTTGTTCACAAATATAACATTCTACAAATGTTTTTCGTTAGTCCAACTCATATGCGACAAGGCTCGAAATATCATATACTTTAACTTTATTAAATATATTTAATAAAATTAAGATTTTTTGACTAAAACATGTTAAGTATTTCAAAGACTAAGTACTGTAAAAAATACTACTTATAATTTTTATAATCTCATAATATTTTTTTTTTTTTTTAATAATATTTTAAAAATTTTAATTCGAAAAACGTTGCTTTTAAGCAACCCTGGGTATGGTACATTCAACAATAATTCGTTAATTTCTCGACCGCAATAAAATTTAAATGACAACCCTGAGTGGTAAAACCCAGCCATAAAGAAGTTGCATGACAAATATCTATTGTGTAGGCACCGCACCTTGTGAAAGGGTATGGTCCTGATCACCTACTAATATTAATAGTTAAGGTTAGCTATTTGGATGCTCAATAACACACACGAAAATACCTTGACAAACTACCAAGGACTGATGAACTAAGATGAAAAGACTTTACTTTAGATTAAACACCTGTAATTTGCGTCTAACCCCAATAAAATACCAAAAAGTAGGTACAATAATAAATAAAGGAAATTTTAAGGCCGGACCTACATGCGGGTACCCAAAGTTTGTTGAGTTTTACTACTAACAGTAGCAGGTAAAACGAGAAATCAACGAATTATTGTGAAATCTACCAAACTTTTATTGGATAAAATATTTTCTAATGCTTCCCTCTAGTATATAGATATTTGCCACCCGTTATTGCCTTGATGAGAAGTTTATTATCTTAAAAACTCATTATTAATTCATACGTTGTAAACCTTTTAAATTTCTTAAGGAAAAGAATTTATAAAAAACCATTAAATGCATTTTTAGTCGGTTCTAGCACTGTAAGAGCATTTGTTGGAAAGGAACTAAAATTGTTGAATCAGTCTTTATTAAAAATGTAAATATATATATATATATATATATATATATATATATATATATATATATATATATATATATATATATATATATATATATATATATATATATATATATATATATATATATATATATATATATATATATATATATATATATATATATATATATATATATACAGTCGTTTTTAAGACGGGCCATAGGATTTTACATGGTAAATATTCCACTCCATGTTAGGTCCACTTCCACTACTACTTCATAGCTAAAAATTGAAACAGGTGTAACTTCAAGGTTGAGGAATATTTTACATTAACATTTGTACCAAAGTAACTTCACAAAGTATTAAAAAAAATTGATTTATTTTCCAAAAAAATATAGTTTTTACAATCCTCGTATATAATATAATTTTTATATTATTATGACATTTCCTGACATGTGACAGTGAAAACATTTTTGATATACAAGGATACTAAAAACTATATTTTATTGGAAAATAAATCAATTTTTTTTAATACTTTGTGAAGTACTTTATCAAATGTTAATAAAATATTCTCTTAATTACACTGTTTCAATTTTTAGCTATGAAGAGTGAAGTGGACCTTAACATGGAGTGGTATTACATGTATAACTAAAAAAACGCACTGTATATATATATATATATTTAGCTTTAAAAAGTTTGATAAAGTAACGTAAATGAATCATGGCCTAATAAAATTGTATAGTGGTTTTACTCAAAAACCAATAACGGGTAACCGTAGTAAAATACCATTTCCAGGCATTAAACCTCCTAAAATCGTCCTTTAAAAAACTGGCACCTGCAACCAAAATTAGTTATAAAGTAAGGAAAATAGGAATTCTGTAATTCAAAAAGCACAGAAATATTTTTTTCATAAAGCTTCTAAAAATAGCATCAACACATTTACTTTCGAGAAGAGCCTTACTTTATTTATTGATTCAAAGCTGAACCTGACCCAATGTCTATATGTAGGTAATGCCCGGTACAAAAAGATTAACATAAAAAAAGTAAACTGTGTAAGTCTTAATATAGACCAAAGTAGTTTTTAGACTGAATGTTTAAAGTATTCACCTGTTGTTAAACCCATTAATTACAAAGTATAAATAATAAACATTTTTGATAAAAATGGAAGTTGTCAGTGAGTAAGGGTACATTATAAAAATTAAATTCGATTAGACGAATCGAATCAAATTTAGTACTATGTTTTTTGCCCTAGATTTTATCGAATACAGATAATCCAGTTTTCCATACTTTTAAATTAAACAAAAAAAATGTACAAGGACAATGAAAACAAACAAACAAAATGCTTTTTACCTTGTTTCTATGTCGTTTTTTGTGTTTTTTTTTTATGAAATAAAAAATAATGGAAAAAAGACTGCAGTTACTTTACCAGCACTTTTTAGTTATCATCATTAATAAGACATATTATAAATATTATAATTATTATATTTGATAGCCATTTGGTCAGCTTTTTTTATTGTCATTTTTTAAACTCTTTTTAAAACACGTGGATAATGTTTAAAAAAAACTAGATTGTATTAAGCTTGATTTAAGTCGCCTGAAATACAAGGTAGATTTTTGGAGTTCAATTGAATCTTATACTTAATCGAAAATGTGTATAATCGCATTTTTTTACGGATTAAGAATAATCTAATTCGTTAGATCGATTTGGTGTAACGATGTATAGTCTGACAACCGTATCTGTGACAGTGCGGCGTCGGTAAGGGGAAGGAAATTGTAAACCAAACATGGCGTACTTCATTCATAAAAAGTACAGCGGCGTGCGGATTTTCCAAAAGTTCACGAATATTTTGTAATTTGTTTAAATGAAATAATGTGTACAGTATACATGTATGTTTTATTTAAAATATGTTTTAAATGTATGGTCGTCACCAAAAATAAAGGCATTTAAAACCACCAGTAACAATTTCACAAAATATTTCATGGAAAGTTAAAAATACAGAGAAACGTCATCATCTAATCGGTTTTTTTTATTTGTTTATCTCTAAGATAGGCGGTATTTTTAATTTTTGGTAATAATTCAAAATGAGGAAACGTCGTTCTACATTCCCTGTGGTATTATTATTGCAATTTTTGATAGATGACAAAGAAATTTATAAAATAAAAACTTACTAAGTAAGCATTAATATTACTATAATGTTAAATCATTATCTACCCATGTCTCGTGCAAATAAATATTTCGCCTTTCTTGTCGATATTTTCGTATTTCATGTATATATTTGTACCTCCAATGTAATATATTAAAACGCTCCATTAATTTTTTTTTATTTTGAAATTTACGCCAAAAAACCGTTTGATATTAGTAACGTCCTAAGTGTTTCCCTAGAATATGAAAAATTTAAATCTTCTCGCAATTTTTTCAACAATTTTCTACTTGTCGGGACAACTATAAATTTAAGATCACTATCATTATCATCACTATCATCATTATCATTAAGATCACTATCATTATCACTTGAAAATTAAAATTTTTATTCTTTTCGACAAGAGAAAGACGCCGTGGTTTTTTTAGGACTGGATAACATTTGATTGGGGTAATTTTCCAACCGTTCCTTATCTTCTTTATTAATTTTTCGTACAGTTGATACAGTAACTCCGGTGTAAAGAGATACCCGATCAAGCTTACGTTTAAGTGGCAATTTTAAAGAATTGCCTGCGGCTTCTTCATCGCAAACCCTATTAACAAAATAAAACAAAAAAAAAATGGACGAAAGGATATTTAAAAATAGCTTTTATTTAATTTATGAAAAGCTGTATGCTTTATTCTGTGTATAACAGTGTTAGTTCTGAAATAAAAGCGTATTACTCAATCTTTATTTATTTATTTATTATATTAATGAAAATAATAATTTTTTCACATTTTTGACGTAAAAAATGGTATATAGACGAATAAAGTCCCTCTTCGTAAAAAATGGTGCAAACAGATGACTTGCCAACTTTAGTTGCCTCTACATATTATAAAGCTTTCTTTTTCGTATATTTAATGTTTAAACCCAATAGAAAAAACATGATTACTGTTTTATAGGATTATTACTTACCTATAAACATTTGCTATTACTTCTTTTGTTTGTCCATGTAGTGTCTTTCCGCAAGTAAATTTGTTTATTTTAAAACAATAGTAATACTATTGAAATACTATTTAAAAACCAATAAGAACTAAAAAATGTATATACATGCAAAATTACACAACACCAAATTTAACACTTAGAAATAAGGATAAAACCTTCGACCTCCGACACTGAATGTTTAAATATTCGATATTCCAAGAGAGGAACCAGAAACAGCGCAAACACTTCCCATCACAAGTAAATTTACCCCATAGAAACAAAACATGTGACAAGCTCCACCAACCAGGTTCGTTTAGTTCGAAACTGGACAAGCCTTTTGTTTGATGTTGCCAGTTTAGACAAAATCGATAAGGTCTTTGAAAAATAATTACCTAATAACGTAATATTCCTTAGTAAAACAAAATAGATATTAAATTAAAATTAAAGTATATAACAACCACATCTAATTCTCAGCTTTTTTTCAATATTTTATTTTGTAATTGTAAAAAAAAATAATTTTAACATTAAAATTACTACTTGAGTACACAGTAGTAAGTACTATTGCTTTCTTGTAGTTAAACTTGGCACACACACATATATTCGTTCGAAATAGTTTAAATTCCTTTCGCTGCTACAGTTAAGTTTGTCAGACTATACCTGTACTAAGTAATTTTAAATATTACCCTTTTTGTACGTTTAAAATTTAAACATCTGGAAGACTTTTGACCTTGTAGAGAGGTAACTTAAGAGTAACTTTTTTTAATAAAAAAAAAATAAGAACCAAGTACCAAATTAATAGGAATAATAATTCCAAAAAAACTTTAGCAATATAATATAACTGTTTCATAATAGTAACAGAAGGTTTTAGTCAGTGTTCTAATTGTAGCAAATTTTATTTAAATTGATAGATGCGATCTGACAAGGAAAAATCTCAATTCCTATTTTTTTTTCAGAGACAAGGTTTATCATAAAATGGGGCCATTTTAAAGCTGTTTTATTAATATTTCCGTCTTAAATTTTTGCCAAGGAATCACTCTGTTTAGTAGAACTCGTCCTAGTTGATCTACTCTGAAAGGTATTTTTAGGACACTTTAATTTATCTTTAAATTGCCTTTTAAATTTAATTTAAACAAAAATTAATTTTGCCTAAAAAGATTTGGTCTACCTAGACCTCCAATGTACAATATAGCATAAGGCCGTCATTAAAAAATATGAAAAAACACCTTAAAACTAGTTATTACGAAATATAACCATACATGTCTCAGATTAAAATTTCAGCACATTTTGGGAATAAATACTATGCTAAAAAAACCTTACATGTCCAATTTACGTGTTTATAACGTAAAACTTTACTTACTAATTAATAACATTTTTTCATATAACATAATTTTATACCTATATACACGATGCGAAACTTACTCCTATATATCTGGAATCATAAAACACTTACTAAGGTCTCATTATAAAAAATAAATTTTAATAGCAAACCATTTTTTCAAAAAATATCAATAAATTAATGGGATGCTGTCAAAATATTGTGAAAAAAAAATTTACCATTTTTTTAATATTCTAGAAAAATCAGAATGGACTCAAACTCATATGCAATGATAGGTACGGGTTTTTCCATTTCCATGAACTTTGAATAATTAAAAAATATACATTATTGCCTGAGTAATGGAACAATTCGTCCGCCCGCTTATAGTGAATCCATGAAGATAGAGGCATTCTAGCGGTAGAGCGGCACCTGAGATGTAGGGACTTTTGTAGATTACAAGGCGATCTTCATTTTTTGTTTAATCAAAATTTCTTCAATTCGCATATCTTGGCAGATGTTAGCGAGAACCCCATTTTTCGGGCCTTAAGGGGCCATTTTCAGCCCTTTCCCACCTGTTAATGTTGATAACCTTTTTTTTTTACTCGAAAGCATCCTCAAAGACACAAGGGAAAACTGTACAGATTTATTTACAGCTTTGTCCCTTCATTTACTGAACTATTTAGAAGATTTTTGGTGGAAATGTTCAACAAATTTTGACCTTGTCAGTTTAAAATTAAAATGTGTCAGCTATCTGAAATTATAAAGTCTTAAATAGTGTACAGAATCAAAAGAAGTTGGTCAATACGTGTGATAGCAAAGTTATGTCATAGAAACGAAAAAAAACCATTTTACCCAAACTTTCCTCCATTGGACAAGGTGCTGTTTTGTTGGGATACTTTGAAAAAAATCCATTTGAAACAGCAAAAGTTGGGGTAAATAATATAGGATTTCTTGGTAAGCAACCAGCTCTAAAAGAATTAAAGATTCTGAATGTCTAACGTCTAGCTACAAAAAAATGTTACTTACCGAAGAACGGCGACAATCCAGCGTAATTTTTGCCTTAAACTACTTATACCGCTTCTTTTAATTTTTGGAACAGGGTAATTATTACTGACAAAAAGACATTTCAGTCTACTTATAACGAGATTATTCCTATGTATAGTCCAAACAACACCAGGTTTAAATAACGATATACTTGCTTTCTGCCTTTTAGATTTAGACGTTCTTCTGTAAACGTGTGGGGCTGGATATAGGTAAATGGGCCTGTATTTTTTATTGAAAAAGGTTCAATGTCTAGAATTATTAAACATTTTGGAAAACATATTGTTTCCATCTCTTAAACAAACTTATTCCAACAACACTTTTACATATCAACAATATTAGTCCAGTCCACAGGGCGTATGCAGTAAGGGAATGGTGTCATGCATGGCCCAATTTTAGTGCCGATAATAATTAAACCAAAAACGTGTGGGAATTATCGTAAACAAAATTCAAATATGAAGATATAGGCCACAAAATTCAAACAAATTATGGGAAATAATCAACCAGTGCTAGGAAGAGCCAATCCAAATATGATATCCAATATTATTCAGTCAATGCTAACGAGACTAGTTGAAGTAATAGAAAAACTGTGTTACATGACAAAATATTACGTTTAATTACAACTTATTTTTCACTTTTCTTGTTTTTTCTTTATTTAAGTATTTAAAAAAAGTAAAATTTATGCTAAGAATATTTATTTATTTATTATTATTACATGTTAACATTATTACATTATTATATTTACATGTTACAATTTTTGAAAACCTATTACATGTGATAACCTCCAACAAATAATCAGTTCTAAAAGCCACTTTTACACAAAAAAAGAAAGGTTTTGTCTCTTTCTAATACTTGTACGGCTTTTGTATAATTATATCTGTAAAAAATAAAATAAAAACTTAAAAGGCAACTTTCTACCACCTTTAGTACCTTAAAGCTTATATACTATTAAAGAATATACAATGATACGTATTATAATGGTATTTTCAAGTAACTACTAAGAAAAAATCAATTTTAAAATTATTTTAAATGCAATTTGGTATATATTTTTTAAAGGAATACCACGTAGGGTTAAATTAAATCCCGATTTTTTTTTTATAAATATTTTAAGAAAGTTGTTCCTTGTTTCCGACATGGGATAATTATTAAAATATTCACGAGCTTTAAAAAATTTTTGGAAATAATATCAAAGATAATACTACTACGGATAAGATGAACCATTCAATGCTATATTTTTGATACCCCTAATGGACTTTGGCTAACGCGAGCCGATGTCCATCGAGAGATTTTCGCGCTATCCTTGAACGAAAGTTAAACAGTGTTGCGGCAGGCACTTTTACTATTGGCGTGATGAAACGCGACTAGAAAAAACACAATCCGTTTAGCCGCCCGCTTTTGCTACTTCGTGTTCCGAATAAGGTACAAGCGACAGACATTGGCAATGTCGCACGGTTTGTTTCGCTGGGGCAGGGGTTACCGACTTAATTTTATTCGCATTTACGGAAGCATTGATATCTTCGAACTGATTCAAAACGCCCCATTTAAATGAACCATCTATTCGTAGTAGTATTATCTTTAATAATATTAATAAAGCTTTTGTGGTATTACTAATCAAAATTTTATATATAAATTTATTTTTGAATTATTTGTACTTTACGGTTACTCTCTAATTTTTATTTTGTCGTCATTGTAAAAATAATGTAATAGTTATTTACATAACAAGGAAAAGAAGTACCTCTTTTCCTCCCGCGGATAATTTGATGCACGACGCGAAGCGGAGGGCATTAAAATTCAAGGGAGGAAATGCAGTGTACTCTTAAGAAATGTATATAAATTTTTCCACTAGTTTTCATTTAAACTTTCAAAAATTATCTTTTAATTCTGTGTTCTATTATTAAACTGTGGTTTTGATTGTTTGGATAAACCCCTGTAAGAAAAACCTATCAAAGAATCACGTAAAGGTCCCCACAGACTATCGTTATTTTTAACCTACTAAATGGCCGATTAAAACTGCTTATTCGGACGATTACGACTTTTATTTCCCTTCACTTAATTTAATTTAAGCGTGTTTATTTATTACAAGAATGACGATTAAAAATGTTCTGCACCACACACTTCGTTTTTAAATAAAGACAAACAAATCGATAATTAAGATTTCAAGCGCGGTCAGAAATCATCACCGACGGTGTTATGTTCGGTTTTCGCTCACAAACTGGCAATATTAATCGACGCTTTTAATCGCCAGTATCAAAACTGCTTAAAAAAAACTAGGTCGATGGGGGCCTTTAAGGTCCTTAAGGGCCCCACAGACTAACGTTTTTTTTTATTCTTCTTAATCACCGATTAATACTGCTCAGTCGGACGACTAAATCTTTTATTTCCCTACACCTAATTTAATTTTAAACCCTCTTAATCGCCGAAAGCACTTAATTTAATTTTAAACCGCCTTAATCGCCGAATGCTGCAGTCGTACACCACAAAACATAAATGAAGCATGTTTATTTTTCATAAGAATGACGATTAAATACGTTCTGCACCCCACACTTCGTTTTTAAATAAAGAAGGACAAATCGACGATTAAGATTTTAAGCGCTGCCAGAAATTTTCACCGACGGTGTTATGTCCGGTTCGGCCACGATTAAAACTTGTGGTGGCCTTTACAGACCTTGTTTTTTTAAGCGGTTTTAATCGTGGCAATTAAAAGCGTCGATTAACAATGCCCGTTTGAGGGCGAAGACCGAACATAATACCGTGGGTAAAAACTTTTAGCCGTTCTTGAAATTTTAATCGTCGATTCGTCCGTCTTTTTTTAAAAACGAAGTGTGTGATGCGAAACGTGTTTAATCGTCATTCTTGTAATAAATAAACACGCTTTATTTATGGATTCGGTGAACGACTACAGCTCTCAGCGAATAAGATGGTTTAAAATTAAATTAGGAGTAGGGAAATAAAGCTTTAATCGTTCGACTGAGCAGTCTTAATCGACGATTAAGAAGGTTAAAAAGAACGATATTTTGTGGGGCCCTTAAGATTTGAAATCACTTAAGACATTGACATTGACCAATGTTAAATAATTGGCATGCTCGACTGAAACAGGAAGGTAAAACATTTTCCCACTTGGGAGGTAAAGTGTTATTTTCTACTCTTATTCAGGGGTTGAAAACGGTATTTTCTAAAAAGGTACTAGATTTTTTTTATTTGTTTAATATGTTAATATTGACAGTAAATAATGACGTATAGTTGAGCAATTAATCTATTTTTTTCACAATTGACATTTTAGTTAAATAATTTTTAATAATTTTCGGGTTTTGCATAAAATAAAACATTTTATTTTAAATAAAATGATTAGATATCGCCATCAGGATCCGCTAAAATAACTAGTCTGAGTTCTAATCCCGGCATTTCAGCTCAGGTCTAAATATTATTTCTTACTAAGATGGGTGGGTAATCTGTTCTTATTTGAATGTTAAATTTATTTATTTCTTTTTTTTATTACCTAATTTTATAATCTTTATGTATAAACTACATTTTAAAAATCAGGAAGAATAAGCAAACTAGTTTTAAATACCACAGAATATGGTAATAATATACAATAAATTTTAAAGACACAATTTAACTACCCATAGCTTTTTATTACGGAATTTAGTAGTAAAATAAATAAAAAATTTCATTTTAAATTCACGGCACAATAAAACCATACATATTCTAAAGTCCTACATTTTTATCGTTATGCATGTGGTTAATGGTAATTGTTACTGGAAGGCCTACGTTGATCCACGACCATCTGTATTAAACCTAACAAATTGCTGCCTCTTATCATGGAGATAACCCCTGCCCGGCATTTATGACAAATGATCTAAATTATTACTGCGATATTTTATATTCCAGCCTACACAAAAATCAACAAAAAATATAAAATGTGTATAACAGTATAAGTAGATAAATTATTTTTATTCCACACAAAAGTATTTGACCAGAGTTATGACATTATATTTCGAGAGCAGATTTGACCTAAGGTGTTTAATTTTTAACAGTTTTAGAGGGTGAGAAAAGAAAAGCGTTAAAAAAATATATTTTTAATTATTTTTTTTGAAGATACCGGATGATTTCTCTGTTTCCTTATTTTTTTATTATTATATTTTGGACTTAGTTGCAGGAATAAACCCCGATTGACCATATTTGTTTTCTTCTTCTTAAGGTGCCATACTCTATGCAGAGTGTAGGCGCCATCTCGCACATATCTGTGTTGCGTACCGTATATACACAGATATGCGGGACCACCTGTTTAATGTGCCTTCCGAAGCACATGTGAGAGGGTTTACTAGGCAGAAATACTACACAGTGGTTTGCCATTGCCTTCTGTATGGTGACGAGCTATGAAAAAGTCCCAAAGGACGATGCGGGAATCGAATCCGGGTCTTCACGGTTGAGAGGCTCAAACTCAAACTCAAACTCAAACTCAAACTAGTGCTTTATTATATACAAATTATTTACATATTCAAGTCTTATACATAATTACATTGGATTTAGTCTTCAGTTTTTTCCCTTTTTCAGGATCTGGAGACAAGTCAGCTATTAGCCACAGCTGGTGTTCGCTCTTGATGGTATAAGCCATGATTTTAGTTGGTTAGCGTCGTCATTTCCCGGAGTGACCATACAAAGGACTTAGCATCTTGTTCTTACTTAGAAAGTTTGAAAAAATTTGTTTGATTGAATAATGAGAAGGTTTTTTTAAAAATTTGTTTTCGCAGAAAAACGCCTGTAAAAACCTGCTTGATCGGTTGAGAGGCTGGTACGTTGCCACTTTACCAGCTCGCCCACGCGGTTCTTTTGGTGTGGTTGGTGTGTGGTTTGGTGGTTGTTTTAACCCTTGAAAATACTATAGAAACCTTAAGTAAAATATCCGGATTACTAAATAATAGGCTAAAAATGCACAAGTGCATTACATACGTAACATACGGAATATATGTACATGTAAATATATATTTTTTTATCTTTGGACAGTCCACAGAAGCTGAAGTCCAATTACTAAGATACCGTGGGTGTTTTAGGTGTGGTAAAAGGAAGTTTGCTTAGACAGGACTAAATATTTGAAGATTGGGAAGAGAAGCAAAAACCTCTACCGGTAGCAGGTTCCACAGATGAAAGCGGAAAGTTAGGGGCCTCTCTAGTTAAACTGCAAGAGACTTGCACTAGTTGTTGCTCTGTTGGGTGCGGTCAGAGAAGGAATTATACTGGTTTCTGAGCAGAATTTGTGAAAATGTGTTAAGAAGTGCGACAGATCAGATAAAAAGCTCTTCTTTAAAAGGAATCGAGACTGTTAACAGTTGTATATAGGAGTCGCTATTCCCGAGACACAAGAACAACATTTTAAAGAGGGTCTGATTTGGGATACATATAGAGTTTGCATGGAAGAATATTATTGGTGGTAATGGTAATTGTACAAAAATAAACAATGATCCAACTAAAACTATTGAATGACAAATATATAACATTTTAATAAAACATAACAACAGCTTTACAGGTAGAGAAAGATATACACTTACAACCCATAACAGAAAAATTACACACTTGTATGAAGTACCAGAAATACACAAACCTAATATACCATTACGTCCTAATGTTAGTTGCTTAAGCTCACCCACACATCCATTAGCAAAATTTCTACTTACTATTTTAGATCCTTTAGTAAACAATACTGACTTATAAATTAAAAATTCCTAACATTTTCCGGAAAAATTAACACCCATTAACATAGACGCAGATAACTCCTTGGTAAGTTATGATGTTGTTAGTTTATTTACAAATGTTCCTGTCGATAAAAATATGTTGAAAATAAATTAGAAAATGATGTCTAGCTTGGCGAAAAAACCATACTAAACATAAACTCTATTCTTAAGTTACTAACTTTTTGCGTAAAACAATACACTTTCAATATAACACTGACTTTTATAAACAAACTTCTGGCATGAATATGGGTTCACCTCACCATTATTAAATAATTTTTTAATGAAATATTTTAAATCCAATTTTGTTCAAAATTATCATTATAAATCTCTAGTTTGGTGGAAATATTATACAGATGACTTTTTTATTTATCAACATGACGAAATTATCTAAATAATTATTTAACACACATTAAAACACAAGAACACACTATTCATTTCACTTTAAAAAAACAACAAAACTTACAACTTTCTTTTCTGAATATTCTAATAAAATTAAAAGAAAATAATTTTGAAACTAAAAAATTGGCAGAAAATCAACAAACAAATACTTAAATTTTAACTCTAATCACCAATAATTTAAAAAAAAGAAGTTGTTAAAAGTCTTATTTAAAGAATTAAAATAATTTGTTTTAATTAAGACAAAGAAAACAAAAAAAAAATTAAAGGCTATTTTAGTTAAAAATAATTATCCTCTTGATTTTAAAAACAAATTCTTTCTAAAATTTGAAGAACCAAATTTAAGACAAAATTAAAATTGGCCTGTAACAATCTTTAAAACATAAAATACTATTAGATCTCAGGTAACAAAACAAAACCATAAAATATAAATGAAAACACAAAAAATGTTATTTATAAGATCCCTTCTGAATGTAACAAATTTTACATAGGTAAAACTTCCAGGTCATTAGCCAGATGCATAAAAAACATAGAACATATAGTTGGATCATTTTTAAAATGAAAATTCGGTGCCCTTTAAAAAGAAAAAAAAACATAAAAAGTAGCAAAAAGGTTTAATTTTTATTGTCGGCTTTTTATATGGTCTATTATTACAGACACGTGTGGAAAGCGGCACATTATAAAAAGCAAAGGCGGTCACTAGTTCAAATTAAATCTTTTCGGCTACTTTTTATGTTTTTTTTTCCTTTCAAAGAGAACCGAATTTTCATTTTTATATTGATTAAACTATACATTAAAAACACAGAATTCTACAAATCAAAAATCTGTCAACACGCATTTGATAATAACCCCATAATAAACTGGAATGCTTCTAGCATTTTAGAAATGAAAACTTGTTCAAAAAAACGTAAAATACAGGAAAGTGCATTTATTTTATTAAATAAAAATAAATGTGTAGCATCAATATCTGTTAGTTTAAATAATAATACATGGTTACCTATGCTTGATGCTAAAGTAAACTAAGGCAAACTTAAAATCAATTACCACACCCTTCCACCTTTTTTTGTCTTTTTGAATACCATAAATATACCACTTAAATAAACTAATGTTATTTATGACAAGACGTCATAAAAAGTAACAAGCTTTCAGAAAGCAATCAAAATTTAGTAAAATTTAGTTTAATTTTTTCTTTAAGTTTCATCTTGACAACGGTGGCCGGAAACGTAAATTAGTAATTTTGATTTTTTTGTTTTTTTGTTGCAGGCGATCTGCAAGTTCATAGTGGTCAATAGGGCTGAACAGGCTCAGCTCGCTATACCCGGGACCTGGACCGAAGTAGTTCCATTTTTAGAAAATTCCAAGGCGAGTACTCCCAAAAGAAAGTCCTATCATCATTATGACTTTAATGATTTTGTATTTTGTAAAGTAGATAATAATTAAATTATTAGATATCTTTTTAATTCAAGAATATACCTTTACCCTTCAAATACATAAAAAAATAAATCATTTAATTCTTATTTTGCGTTTTAAACGTCTGTACGATATTTATTTAATTAATAAATAAGTTAAAAATATCACTGGGTCAATAAACATTAATTTACTTAATGAAAACAATATTATAAATTATTAAAATTAAACCATACTTTTTGTGTTAAAAAAACGATTTTCTTTTTAACAACAAACAATAATAAAAATTTTGTACCTTCAAATTTTACAATTTTATTTGATCGCGGGCAGTTGTTGATAGTAAATGTTACTGCAGGTTTACGTGGATCCACGATCATCTGTATTAAATCTAACAAATTGTTGGCTGCTATTAAACAGATAACACCGCTGTGACGTTAATGACTAATGACAAAAGCCTTAATTCATTAGTATTTTTTTTATTATTTTGCATTTATATAAACCAACATAAAAAAATTATAGAAATGGTTACAGAGATTATGCTTTTATATTTGTTTACAGGCACCTTGTATAGCTGTAATAATAATGTAAAAAGAATAAAATACAAACATGTATTATTAACTAAAAGGATAATATTAACTACTTAAGTCATAGAATTATTATTTTTGGCTTATCTACTAAAAAAACAGTGTATTTTTTTTTTTTTGAAAAATAACTTAAAACACAAAATATAAAAATATTATTTCCATACATAAGGATTTGTTTAAAATTTATAAACAAAGTGGAAAAATAAATATTCAATTGGAAAGATAAATTGACCTAAAAATTAGACAGCCCCACAAAAAAAGGGGTCTGTATTTTATACGCGATGTATTACTTAAGTCGTTAGAGGTAAAAATAGCTCCCTACCTCAACCGAGCCCAAAGTTGATGAAATTTGGTATATACATATATATATATATATATATATATATATATATATATATATATATATATATATATATAAATATATATATATATATATATATATATATATATATATATATATATATATATATATATATATATATATATATATATATATATATATATATATATATATATATATATATATATATATATATATATATATATATATATACATGGTGTTACTTAATGGTATGTCATAATTTGAAGGAGGCATTCCTGGATCGATTTTAAGTCGAAAAGTTCATATAAACGTGGGCCCTAAAATGCTTAGTTATTAAGATACAGGGTGTTAAAGTTTTAATTTTGCTTTCGTTTTTTCTTAATTATTCTTTAACCAAATAACCTAGCGGTACAAAATTTGGGATCTGGGGGTTTTCTGAGGCGAGAAATTTAAATTCGTCCACGCTTTTGATGTTGCTAGTAGAGGGCGCCAGCTACGGCCTACCTCACTTGTTTTAGATGTCATAACTTTTTTAAACTTAGAATATTGACCTGTTTATTAAAGAATAAGTTACTATAAATCCATCTGCATCAAAAAAGTATACTTTATTTAAGTCTCTAGGAGCAGCGGTTCTCGAGATAAACACACTTTAAAAGGATCCCAAATTTTTTATGGAACCTGAATTTTGGCCAATTGCTTTCAAACTTTGCATAGTGATAATTCTTAACACGATGATCAAAGGTCTTTCAGGGCACAAAAGCCGAAAACGCCTCCAACCCCCTTAAAATCACCCTCAAGGTCCCCAATTCCCCAGTGACTTTTGAGGGTGATTTTGGGTTGGGAATTTCGGTTTTCCTAAAACACGTCACCTGTTAAGAACTACCACTATGCAAAGTTTGAAAACAATTAGTATGTGATTATGTTAGGTTAGGAACCAGTTGAACTGGTTCCTAACCTAACATAATCACATGTTCTCTTTCCACAAAATGGTAAAGTTTTTAAAAAAATGTTTAAATTTCACCCTTTAATAAGGGAAAATGTAACAAATATTAATGTTGTTTGACTTTTATTTTAAATTTGTGTAATAATGTGATATTTTTTGAAGCCCTCTAAATGTTTTGTTGGCTCAAATTTGCTGCGGCTCCTGCTTGACGATGAATAGCACTGATGATGGTTTTACCGAAAGCGCTCTGCTAGGATTTTTTAATTAAAATTTGCACGAAATACAAAGTCTCTTCATTTCCTTTTAAATTAATGTTCCACTTAACGTTTTTTCCGACCTTAAAATTAACATTAGAAATTTTAAAAAATCACCCAATTTACGCCAAATTTGGTGTACAGGGTTAGAGGGTCACTAATTAAGAATCCGGAGGCAGATTGGCAAAATTTAAGATGGTAGATTTAATATGACGGACAAATATTTAAAACTTTTGCGATTAACGTCAGATTCGGTACACAGGGTTTTTAGGGTGATTCATAACAAATCCATAACCTAGATTTGCAACATTCAAAAGAAAGATACTTTTAAATACATATATCGCACGTAAAAAAGACTTTTTGTGTATTAAAAAAACTTACAGTATTCACGATTTCTTACATACCTCTTAACAGATCTATAAAAAATACGAGCCAAAGATTTTAATAACTAATCTCTTAACAAAAAAAGGACCTTTCTAAGATAAGAGTTTCTCCATACATTTAGTGTATCAAATGTTAAGTCATGTTTTCTTCCCTAATTCACTGGTTATGTAATTTATTAAAAAACTTGTTCATTATTTTACCTCCTAATCTAGAATAGGGTTTTTAATTTGTCAGTTTTTAATCTTCTACTTTTTTATCATTACTTTTATCTTCTATTTTCGATACAAAAAGAATAATTATGTTACACCTGGACTTCCGGAAGTAAAAATTTTTCGGGTCAAGTGCAATAATGAGTTATCTCCCTTGCTCAGACGAAATGGAATTCAAAAGTGATGTGATAAAAGATAAGTCCACACCACGCTAACACCTTCATACATACATATCTATAAATAATCAGATAACTTTGTTTTTAATAACCTATGTAATAAAAAGTTACTTAGTATACGGCCGTAAAGCTATAGGAAAATTTTTGTCCTTTAAAGTAAATAACTATATTATTTCTATGCTATAAAATTCCTCCTCTTGCAGCATCAAACTAAGCAAAGCGGCTGCCTCTATTATATATTCCTCTACGTACCTCTAACAACTGCCTCTTTTTCCTTCGATATACCCACGGTCTATTAGTACTTGGGCATGAGCCTTTGTGTACTGTACAAAATAAAAAAAATAACTTAAATTAAACTAACAGGGCATAAAACTATTTTTTTAATGTGTGAATGTATTTTATTTAAACTTAAGGTTAAGAAAATAAATTTTAATTTATTCTAGATGACATTTCTTATACGACCATGTCTTATCAGATTAATAAGTCACTTTTCACCGACTTAAATTATAACTAATTTTCTAATATTAAAGGCTGTGAAAACGTTTAAATTACTACTTTAAGTTGGTAAAATTAGAAAATTGTTTCAGGTTAAATCTGTTTACCCGAAAAGTTACCTTTTAAATCATTTTGTGGTATATTAAATTTCTTAAGAGCGCCGCCCGCAGTGAAGCGGCAAAATAAAAATAATATCTTAAAAAGGGTGTTATATTTAATAATAATATGCAGCGTTTAACAATAAAATTAATAATTAGTATCCACTAGCCCTTAAGAAATACCAAAAAAATTCAACTGGACATCAAGACCTATATTCCTCATACCAAAAAGAACCCCAAATCTTTAAATCACAAATCGTGAATATCTAAATCCTGGTAATGGAAAAATAATTTAATTCCCAAATCCTTAAATATTCGAAAAAATACAACATTATACATGACAAACAGTATGGATTAGTCACAAAAGCTCCACAGCATATCTTATTTTCTTTGTTTCACAAAACCTGAAAGAGTCCCTTAAGTGGTGAGTCCCAGATCGTTGCGTTTGACATATCCAAAGCTTTTGACCAGGTTTAGTATGATGGGCTCCTTAACCAACTTTCTTTTTACGGTCTTTCCCCTAAACTTTGTTCTTGGCTCTCCAATTTCCTTTCTAATCGACGTAGGTCAGTTATTGTAGGATTTTTTTAATAAAAATTTGCACGAAATACAAAGTCTCTTCATTTCCTTTTTAAATTAATGTTCCACTTAACGTTTTTTTCCGACCTTAAAATTAACATTAGAAATTTTAAAAAATCACCCAATTTACGCCAAATTTGGTGTACAGGGTTAGAGGGGTCACTAATTAAGAATCCGGAGGCAGATTGGCAAAATTTAAGATGGTAGATTTAATATGACGGACCAAATATTTAAAACTTTTGCGATTAACGTCAGATTCGGTACACAGGGGTTTTTAGGGTGATTCATAACAAATCCATAACCTAGATTTGCAACATTCAAAAGAAAGATACTTTTAAATACATATATCGCACGTAAAACAGACTTTTTTGTGTATTAAAAAAACTTACAGTATTCACGATTTCTTACATACCTCTTAACAGATCTATAAAAAATACGAGCCAAAGATTTTAATAACTAATCTCTTAACAAAAAAAGGACCTTTCTAAGATAAGAGTTTCTCCATACATTTAGTGTATCAAATGTTAGAGTCATGTTTTCTTCCCTAATTCACTGGTTATGTAATTTATTAAAAAACTTGTTCATTATTTTACCTCCTAATCTAGAATAGGGTTTTTAATTTGTCAGTTTTTAATCTTCTACTTTTTATCATTACTTTTATCTTCTATTTTCGATACAAAAAAAATAATTATGTTACACCTGGACTTCCGGAAGTAAAAATTTTTCGGGTCAAGTGCAATAATGAGTTATCTCCCTTGCTCAGACGAAATGGAATTCAAAAGTGATGTGATAAAAGATAAGTCCACACCACGCTAACACCTTCATACATACATATCTATAAATAATCAGATAACTTTGTTTTTAATAACCTATGTAATAAAAAGTTACTTAGTATACGGCCGTAAAGCTATAGGAAAATTTTTTGTCCTTGTAAAGTAAATAACTATATTATTTCTATGCTATTAAAATTCCTCCTCTTGCAGCATCAAACTAAGCAAAGCGGTCCTCTATTATATATTCCTCTACGGTACCTCTAACAACTGCCTCTTTTTTCCTTCGATATACCCACGGTCTATTGTACTTGGGCATCGAGCCTTTGTGTACTGTCACAAAATAAAAAAATAACTTAAATTAAACTAACAGGGCATAAAACTATATTTTTTTAATGTGTGAATGTATTTTATTTAAACTTAAGGTTAAGAAAATAAATTTTAATTTATTCTAGATGACATTTCTTATACGACCATGTCTTATCAGATTAATAAGTCACTTTTCACCGACTTAAATTATAACTAATTTTCTAATATTAAAGGCTGTGAAAACGTTTAAATTACTACTTTAAGTTGGTAAAATTAGAAAATTGTTTCAGGTTAAATCTGTTTACCCCGAAAAGTTACCTTTTAAATCATTTTGTGGTATATTAAATTTCTTAAGAGCGCCGCCCGCAGTGAAGCGGCAAAATAAAAATAATATCTTAAAAAGGGTGTTATATTTAATAATAATATGCAGCGTTTAACAATAAAATTAATATGTATCCACTAGCCCTTAAGAAATACCAAAAAATTCAACTGGACATCAAGACCTATATTCCTCATACCAAAAGAACCCCAAATCTTTAAATCACAAATCGTGAATATCTAAATCCTGGTAATGGAAAAATAATTTAATTCCCAAATCCTTAAATATTCGAAAAATACAACATTATACATGACAAACAGTATGGATTAGTCACAAAAGCTCCACAGCATATCTTATTTTCTTTGTTTCACAAAACCTGAAAGAGTCCCTTAAGTGGTGAGTCCCAGATCGTTGCGTTTGACATACCCAAAAGCTTTTGACCAGGTTTAGTATGATGGGCTCCTTAACCAACTTTCTTTTTACGGTCTTTCCCCTAAACTTTGTTCTTGGCTCTCAATTTCCTTTCTAATCGACGTAGGTCAGTTATTGTAGGATTTTTTAATAAAAATTTGCACGAAATACAAAGTCTCTTCATTTCCTTTTTAAATTAATGTTCCACTTAACGTTTTTTCCGACCTTAAAATTAACATTAGAAATTTTAAAAAATCACCCAATTTACGCCAAATTTGGTGTACAGGGTTAGAGGGGTCACTAATTAAGAATCCGGAGGCAGATTGGCAAAATTTAAGATGGTAGATTTAATATGACGGACCAAATATTTAAAACTTTTGCGATTAACGTCAGATTCGGTACACAGGGGTTTTTAGGGTGATTCATAACAAATCCATAACCTAGATTTGCAACATTCAAAAGAAAGATACTTTTAAATACATATATCGCACGTAAAAACAGACTTTTTTGTGTATTAAAAAAACTTACAGTATTCACGATTTCTTACATACCTCTTAACAGATCTATAAAAAATACGAGCCAAAGATTTTAATAACTAATCTCTTAACAAAAAAAGGACCTTTCTAAGATAAGAGTTTCTCCATACATTTAGTGTATCAAATGTTAGAGTCATGTTTTTTTCCCCTAATTCACTGGTTATGTAATTTATTAAAAACTTGTTCATTATTTTACCTCCTAATCTAGAATAGGGTTTTTAATTTGTCAGTTTTTAATCTTCTACTTTTTTATCATTACTTTTATCTTCTATTTTCGATACAAAAAGAATAATTATGTTACACCTGGACTTCCGGAAGTAAAAATTTTTCGGGTCAAGTGCAATAATGAGTTATCTCCCTTGCTCAGACGAAATGGAATTCAAAAGTGATGTGATAAAAGATAAGTCCACACCACGCTAACACCTTCATACATACATATCTATAAATAATCAGATAACTTTGTTTTTAATAACCTATGTAATAAAAAGTTACTTAGTATACGGCCGTAAAGCTATAGGAAAATTTTTGTCCTTGTAAAGTAAATAACTATATTATTTCTATGCTATTAAAATTCCTCCTCTTGCAGCATCAAACTAAGCAAAGCGGCTGCCTCTATTATATATTCCTCTACGGTACCTCTAACAACTGCCTCTTTTTTCCTTCGATATACCCACGGTCTATTAGTACTTGGGCATCGAGCCTTTGTGTACTGTCACAAAATAAAAAAATAACTTAAATTAAACTAACAGGGCATAAAACTATATTTTTTTAATGTGTGAATGTATTTTATTTAAACTTAAGGTTAAGAAAATAAATTTTAATTTATTCTAGATGACATTTCTTATACGACCATGTCTTATCAGATTAATAAGTCACTTTTCACCGACTTAAATTATAACTAATTTTCTAATATTAAAGGCTGTGAAAACGTTTAAATTACTACTTTAAGTTGGTAAAATTAGAAAATTGTTTCAGGTTAAATCTGTTTACCCCGAAAAGTTACCTTTTAAATCATTTTGTGGTATATTAAATTTCTTAAGAGCGCCGCCGCAGTGAAGCGGCAAAATAAAAATAATGTCTTAAAAATGGTGTTATATTTAATAATAATATGCAGCGTTTAACAATAAAATTAATAATTAGTATCCACTAGCCCATAAGAAATACCAAAACAATTCAACTGGACATCAAGACTTATATTCCTCATACCAAAAAGAACCCCAAATCTTTAAATCACAAATCGTGAATATCTAAATTCTGGTAATGGAAAAATTATTTAATTCCCAAATCCTTAAATATTCGAAAAAATACAACATTATACATGACAAACAGTATGGATTAGTCACAAAAGCTCCACAGCATATCTTATTTTCTTTGTTTCACAAAACCTGAAAGAGTCCCTTAAGTGGTGAGTCCCAGATCGTTGCGTTTGACATATCCAAAGCTTTTGACCAGGTTTAGTATGATGGGCTCCTTAACCAACTTTCTTTTTACGGTCTTTCCCCTAAACTTTGTTCTTGGCTCTCCAATTTCCTTTCTAATCGACGTAGGTCAGTTATTGTAGATGATAATTCTTCCTGCTTTTACCAAATTAATGCAGGGCTTCCCCAGGGCTCAGTAATGGGACCAACTCTGTTTCTTTTTTACAGCAACAATTTTTGTTCTTTTACAATCAATTTTGTCTAGAGTTTTGCTGACGATGGTATCCTTCCTCTCTAATAATTAATTTTACAAGCCAGCCTCTAAAACTGAGTTGGAAAACATGGGCAGGGTAATGCAGTTATCTCTTTCACAAGACCTTAAACTAATCTTGGATTGAGACGCCCATAAATGTTATCAACTTTAATTCCTTCAAAACCCAGTCATGTTCGCTGTCGCGAAAAAAGTTTGCCAATGCTTATCCGTTAGATATGAGCGGCCAAGTTCTGCAGAATAAAGAGTAATTTAATCCCGTTGGCATTAGTTTTGAAAATAACCTGGCATAAGCGTATGTATCCCAAAGCAGACCCTCCCTGGAATATTGTTCTCATATCTGGGGAGTGGCGTCTTCTACAAATTTTAGCAATCTTGATTTTCTTCAAAGAAAAGCTGTTTGTCTTATTAATAATCCCACGCTTACAAAAAGCATTTCTTCTTTTACTCAGCGATGGGTTGTAGAGGATTTGTCGCTCTTTTATAGGTAATTTTACGGCTCCTGTTTTGAGATATTGGTCGGTAAAACTCCTCCTTTGGCAGCTCCCAACAGAGCAACATGTAGTGCCACTTTTATACACCCTTTTACAGTCAATCCTAAGCCACCCCGAACTTCTCATTTTATTCATTTATTCATCCCTAGAGTATCCAGACTATAGAACCTGCTACCCGCAGAAGTTTTTCCTTCTATCCCAGATCTTCAAATTTTTAAGTCGCGTGTAAATAAACATCCTCTTCCCACACTTCCACTACACCCACGGAACTTGGGTGAATGTAAGTTTTAATCTTGGAACCAAGCTAAAAAAAGACATTAACATATTTTAAAAAGAACAAAAATGTGAAGAAATAAACAAACACTAACAATTACTGGGAACAAAAGGCAATTAACAACAAAAAAACGTATTGAAAAAAATTAATTAAATACAAAAAAATTAATATTTTAACCAGTTAATCAAAAAATAGCTAATATATAGCTGTTTACAATAAATTGGTGCTAATTCAGGATTAACTCATAATTTTGTTTTACTTTTAAAATACTCGTGACTTATTTTACTGCTTAAATATGTAGGCATCGTTTAGATCACGATTTACTTTTGTTTCAATTTTCTACCAAAATTTATTAAATTAAATAGTACGAGCAAACCAATAAAACTTTTTCTTAGCCCAACGGTGCCTCGTTGTCATTTAAAAATAGGAGTAAAAGAAGTTAAAAAACTAATTTTAACTCAGCAAAAAAGGTTTAACCCAAAAGAATAAAACTTTATTTTTTCTCTAATTTTTGCGATTGAGTTACTAAGTTGTACGTATTTACAGTCCTTTTGCTAAAGAAATTATAAGTAATAATAAAACTATTGAAATAAAAAGGTTAAAACAAGCAGGATGCTCTATTTATAAATTCAGTTGTGTTATTTCTGGTTAGACCGGTTGTTAAGTAAAGTAAAATCATTTGTCAAAAAATGCAGTTTTATATCTTGTACAACCAACTTTTAATCCCAAAATCGATAAATTAAAAAGGTTATAGTTAAAGCCACTTTAGAGGTGCATCAATATAATATATGATAAATGTGGTTTCTTTATTATTTTTTAGTTTACTGAATTTTCCAAAGTTGTAAAAATAGGTTTTAAGGGTATAGGTTAGGTTAGGTTAGGTTTAAAGTGAGTGAGTCTAACACTCTTCCACCGCGACCGATCGGTCTATTGTGGCTCACACCCTTTTATATTTCTTCCACCAGGTCCAGACTTTTAATATATCTGATGATCCTGTTGGAAGAAAGATCTTTCTCCTCCCCAGGCAGCAAGGTATCGTAACCGAGAATTGCGAATCTGAGTCGTGCCGCTGCTGGGCACGAACACAGTATGTGTTCTGCCCAGCAGCAACGTATTTTCCCTGATCTAGATTTTCATAAATAAAATTCAAGAGACTAAATGATGCAGTTTCCGTAGATTTTCCAGGAAAGAAGCCATGCTGGTATTTTTCAACAATGCAGTACTTACTGACAAAATCTATTATTCGACGATGAACTACTTCTTCCAACACTTTGGAAAATAAAGCAAATATATTTGTCTGTAGTTGTCTATATTGCTTCTATAATTTTTTTGTTTACTTGAATTACAATCGCGGTTTTAGAGCCTCAGGAAACACGCCCTCTGACAAACTTAGGTTTATAAGATCACTCAAAGTACTGCCAACGTGTACTAAAACGGAGTTAGGTTCTTTCGTATACACCAAGACTGTAGGGAATTTTAATTCCTATTTTTCCACATATTTAATAACCCACTCCGGTAAAACCCGATGTCAATTCTGCTGAATGTGATTTCAGTAATCGAAAGTAAGATTGTTACATCTTACTGCAAGGCAACGATGTTGGTCTTTTAAGTAGACATTTGGTATCTAGACACTCGTTACAGCCCTATTGACAAGTCGAAATAATGCAATTTACGTAAACTTGCCTTATACGAAAGTTGATAATAACAAAGATACAGGGTGTTAAACTTTTAATTTTGCTTTTGTTTTTTTCTTAATAATTCTTTAAGCGGTACAAAATTTGGGATCTGGGGTTTTCTAAGGCGATAAATTTAAATTCGTCCCAAACCGGCCTACCTCACTTGTTTGATGTCGTAACTTTTTTTAACTTTGAATATTGACCTGTTTATTAAAAAATAAGTTACTATAAATCTATCTGCATCAAAAACGTATACTTTATTTAATTCTCTAGGAGCAGCCGTTCTCGAGATAAACGCACTTTAAAGGATCTGGCAATTTTTTATGGAAAATGAATTTGGCCAATTGTTTTCAAACTTTGCCAAGTAATAGTTCTTAACACGCTGATCAAAGGCCTTCCTGGGCACAAAACCCAAAACGCCTCCAACCCCCCAAAATCACCCTCAAAGGTCACTGGGGATTTGGGGACTTTCGAGGGTGATTTGGGGGGGTTAGAGGCGTTTTTGGGTTTTGTGCCCTGGAAGACCTTTGATCAGCGTGTTAAGAACTATTACCATGCAAAGTTTAAAAACAATTGGCCAAAATTCATTTTCCATAAAAAAATTGCAAGATCCTTTAAAGTGCGTTTATCTGAGAACGCTCTCCTAGAACGTAAATAAAGTATACATTTTTGATGCAGATGGATTTATAGTAACCTTTTTTTTTTAAAACAGGTCAATACACTAAGCTTAAAAAAAGTTACGACATCTAAAACAAGTGAGGCAGGCCGTAGCTGGCGCCCTCTAGTAGCAACATCAAAATCGTGGACGAATTTAAATTTCTCGCCTCAGAAAACCCCCAAATCCCAAGTTTTGTACCGCCAAATTATTTGGTTAAAGAAATATTAAGAAAAAACGAAAGCAAAATTAAAAGTTTTACACCCTGTATCTTGGTTATTATCAATATTCGGACAAGGTAAGTTTGCGTAAATTGCATTATTTCAACCTAAGGAATCTGCTGTTGCTCTGTGTCCAATTACTTTTGGGACACCCTGTATATATTTATATATATTACTGAAAAAATAACACGAAACAAGAGAAGAGAGGGTGGTCTCTCATGCAAAAGAGCCGCTTTCCCGTCTCGTCTTGTGGCAACACTAACTTAAGTTTTAATTTTAATGCAAATACTGGAAGATCTTTCAGTACTATTACACTTTACTTTAAAAAATATTGTAGGTATGCTAAAAAATTCCTTACTTTTTAAAATCGCAATTACAGCATTGTTTATGTAACGTCACAAAGTGCCACTTTATAAGCTCAGTATTGTCTGTGTTGTATTCTAAGTTTTAGTAATCTAATTGGCATTATCAACTTGCACGTTATAACTAATTAAGTATACATGTCGTTAGAAATACATCAACTAAAAGCAACACATCGGAAAGATGTTTGTAATAAATATTTAAATATAATAAGCTCAATTTTGGTGCCGGGTTGGCTCAGAATTAGTAATCTAACCTGACTTTTATAATATTTATTTGCCAATACAGGCCTATTTGAAGGCCAGGGTATTTTTATACATATTTTTCTGAAATTTATTTATTAAGAAAAATTAAGCACCACACACTTTAAGATTATAATAAAATAACCATTCCACCACCTTAGAATACGTAACAAGGCGCAATATAAAAATGTTTACTCTTTAATAATTGTTCTTACTTTTTTAAGCTTTTAAACAGGACGAAGCTACTTAGTCAATATAGTGTATGACTTTAAAAATATGATTTTAATTAAGCATAATAATTAAGCCACTAGTAACATTCTTTAATATTTATTTTTAATTTAAAAAAATATATATTTTGTTCTTAAAATGAAACTTTTAAAAATATATAAAAATAAGCAAAAAAAAAAGTATATATGTATGTGTACATTAAATAATTTTTAGATATAAAAAATCTTTGTTTTGCTAAAATTATACTGTTTTTGAAATTATTTGATTGATTGATTAATTAAAGTTTATTCTGCATATCAGAAGTTTGTAAGTTTGGTTATTTTTTACTTCTTAATATGGCACGTGTACGTCGAGTATATTTTCATATATAGTGCCCTTCAACCTACTAAGGACATAGGCGCCAGAGTGTCGAATTGACTATCGTCCGTATTCTAGTAAACCATGCTCTCTGTATTTATTTTTAGAAATTTCCATATTTATTGCATTTTCAGTCGAAGCGATAAAGTTGCGTGTGCTCAAATTTCAAAGTTAATTTTGATGAAATTAAAATGGATGTTTTCCAGATTCGGGAAAAAGTACAAATAGTCAAATGGTATTTTCAAGGAAAATCCTATTGACAAATTCAAGTATCTTTTCCGGAAAGTTTCGAAAAAAGACCTACGCCATCATTAACAACAATAGCTCGAATCACACATAATTTTGAAACTGTTGGTTGCGTGTCTCCCAAAAAACACAAAAAGCCTCAACAGGAGCTTGACGACGAAAAGGAGCTACAACAAATTTTAATTTGTGCCACTGCTAAGCAAAACCCCGTAAGTAGTAGTCAACAAATTGCTGAAGCAACAAATTCATCGCCTAGTACCGTCCAAAGAGTACTGAAAAAAAATGGATTCCGATCATAGAAGGTACAAAAATTCCATGAAATATTTCCTAATGATCAATTTCGTCGGATGGAGTTCTGCGAATTAGTAATGTAAAGAGCCAATTTAGATGAAAATTTTCTTAGATCGATTGTTTTTACAGACGAATCGACCTTTCCATTACTAAATTGTCATAACCCTACCAATGTGCGATATTGGTCTCGGAAAAATCTTCATAAATATCTCAATACCCCCAAAAATTAAACGTTTGGGGTGGTATCGTTGGTGAACACGTGATCGGACTATTTTTTATTCAGGGCAATTTGACCGTAGGCAAATATTTGGAGTTGTTGCAGCAGCAAATTGTACCTAATGATTTGGAAGGACTCCGAGCAAGGATTGAAGAAACCTTTCAAACAATTAGTCCTTGTATGCTGGCAAATGTTAGGCGAAGCTTTTGTGATCGTCTGGGTTTTTGCTTAGCTTAAGAAGGGGGTTTATTTAAACATTTATTATAATTATTGTTTTTATTTTTCCGTTAGAAAAACACTTTTCTTTTTCCTAAAATTTATGTAATATTCAAATTTTTAGAAATTAATTTTGATTTTTGAGAACATACTTTTTATTTTGCTTCGGCTCGTAATCTGAACATAGAAAATTATGTTTTGATATTTAATATCTGTCTCAATCGGTTTTTAAATTTCAAAACGCATGGACATAAGCCCTAAGTGGTGCTTCTCGATCGCTAACTGCTTTCATGAACATCCCGTCCGCACGACTCGATAGCAAATTAAATACTAAAGTGAGTAATTATTGCGTACATCGTACATGCTTATTGACTGGAGGTCGTAGTTTTTGTCGACGCGGCGTTTCGGACAAGCTCGGGTTGCTTTGAGCGTGCAAATTCAACGAAAAGGACGCCAGTAAATCTGTCTAAGCTCCCCCTATGTACCTAGTACGCTGATGGGCACTGTATAACAGTAAATATTTGAAAAAAATAGACTTGTATTTGGTAAGGTTTACGTGTATATTAGGGCTTGTAAGGGTTGTGGGATGTTACAGTTAAAATTTGGGATTGGACTCAAAAATTGGTCCAATATGTGTGTTTTATACAGATTTAGTTCAGAGTTTCTAGTTCAGGTGGCGCCTAGCGCGAAGTCAACATTTAGTATATGAAATTAAAACTTACAGACATATAAGACCGTCGCTATTAAACCTTAGAATCGGCAACACTGTAGCCGTTGCTTACATCGCTTGGTTTGGTGGGTTTTTTATTAGTTATCTTTTATTTTAGATTTCTACGTATTTATTCAGAACGCTGATATTTCTCTGCATCAGTTAATAAGTGTCTTAAAAATAATGCGCTTTATTTATGTTTTAAAATGAATATGTTTTATACCGGGATGTTTCTAACAGGTGGTTCCTTCCTATAATTTATTTTTTTAGATAAAAATATGAAAAGATGAAATATAATGGGTTGTATAAGACATAAATTTGGATTAATTAAAGTTTTAAACTATTTTTTTCTCCTCAGGTTTAACAGGAAATGACAACAACATTTGTTAAACCTAAAGTGACAAAAAATTGAACCCGTCAGTTAATTTTATTTTTACTTAAAGTTTGATACTTTTATTGATTAAAAATATAGAAAAACCACCTTTGAGATACACCCGCACCCGGTATTATACACCGGGTGTCAGTGATTTCATTTCATCTCGTTTTTTTGTATTTCGTACCTTAATAACTTTGTTTTTCTTTTTACTGGCTGCAGTATGTATGAAGAAATTAAAATAATAAAAAATAGCATTTAAGTCAAAAATTTTTAATGGCAATTTAAAACTAAAACATCGAGTTTTAAATTTCGCAACTTATTTTCCCGAAAAATAACTTATTTTTCAACTTGGTTTTACATAAAATCAATAAAACAAAACAGTTACAAAAACTAAGCTAAACATTTCGAAAAATAAAACAAGCTGGTTAATATCACTTACTTGTAAGTTTGGTAACTAAAACTAAATGGTAAAGCTTTCTCTAATTATTTTTATCCTGTATCTAAACTGGTCATCAGTGGATTCAGGACACCTGATTTTTTTGATGAATTTCAACCACCTGTAACTTTTTTAAAAATATTTTTTTTAATTGGGTTTTTTGTGTTTGATTGGACAATTTGTCCTTATTTTGCTTCTGATAAAAATCGAATTTAAATTATTAATTTCCTCATTATACAGGGTGTTAAAGAAGGCAAGGTAAAATTGCAAAAAGTTCTTGAAGCAGGTGGCAAAATTTCGTTGTTTTTTTTATACAGGGTGTTAAAGAAGGCAAGGTAAAATTGCAAAAAGTTCTTGAAGCAGGTGGCAAAATTTCGTTGTTTTTTTGTTAAAGTGCTGTAGTTTGTTATAACATCGATAGATTTATATCAGATTTTGTTATTTAATAATGCTAACATTGGGTGTTTTAAAGTTAAGGTAAGTTTTACTAATAAGTAACATTTTGGTCTTATACAGGAGTAAACAAAAATGGAGTGGTAAAATTTTTGAGAATCGATGAAAGTGTTTTTAATTGGTTTGTAAAATAGGCGGTAATGCTTTGTTTTGATTATTGTTTGGCCTAATTAAACACTAAATTGATATCTCAAAACACTTTTTTTCTGTTTTTGTTTAAGTGCCATTTTGACCGGTTGGAATTTTAACATAACAGCGGGTTATAATGAAGTTCATTATGAGTAAATGTGGTTTATTTTAAAATTATGCTGTAAAAAATACCTTATTACGAGATAATACTGTTAATTACAAATTACCAATAATTTTTTGGAAAAAAATATACAGGGTGTTCAATTTTAACTTACTTACTACTCAGTTTTCGGTTACTAGGTAAAATACTGACTTGGTTTAATATAGGGCAAGGCTGCGCTATGCCATCTCTCAGCATAAAAAATATTTTCCGACAATTGTCGAAGATATACGAAGTGTTTTTTATTGATTTAATTTTTTATACCGATGGAAGTTTATTGTCTGACTTTTTGGCTTACACGGGCCATTATCACCCGCTTTCTTTTCTTTTTGGCGCCAAAATGTCTAAATAACGATATTTTTTTAATTTTTGCTATGTAATATTACAATTTTAAACTCGTTTTGTAAGACTTTGTTTTATATAATTCGTTATCAAAACTTGTTTGCCCCTTTAACAAAATATTATTTGTAATTCGCAAATAAGGCAAATTAATTATATTCCGAATAACATTTTTTATATGCAGCCTTACTACATTATCAAATAAAATGAACAAAAAAATATGGTATTTTGTCATTTTGGCGCCAACGAGAAAAAGAAAGCGGTTATTAATAATGGCCAGTATAAGCCACAAAGTCAGACAATAAACTTAGAAACAATTGTAGTAGGTTAAAATTGAAACACCCTGTAAATTGGTTTTAAGATCAAATATCAGAATTGTCAGGTACGTATTATTTAATTTACTGCAATTTTATGAGAATAAAAAAATATATTTAAAGTACTTTTTTACGTGGTTTCAGCGATTTTTTATAACTTTTTAAGTATGACTATACATTCCGTTTATTTTAAAGTTGTATAACAATATTAGTCTTGCCTATAATTTAATATTAAGGTGTTTATTTTTCCTTAACTACTTAAGACTTTAACATAACCGTAAGTGTCCAACATTATAAAAGTTAACACTAAAAAACGCTGGACAGCTGTCAGATTTAAAGTTATTTGTTACACAGACTATACTCAGTGTTCTTTATACAGACATTAACTTCATTTTTTTAATGGGACACTATAAATGTATACCATTTAATTTTTAGGTGATATGCTAAACTTTATAAATTTTCATGTTACATAGATTAGACTTGATATAACTGTTTTAGAGGTATAATTATTTGAAAATCGGCTATTTCTTAACTTTCAGAGGTTGTAGAGCCCACTGTTTTTAACAGAGGAAGAAGGTTTTAACATTCATATTTTAACTCAACAGTAACTCCGTCAACGGTTCATCTGATAGTGACCTTGACTTTACCCTTTAGCTTGATTTACAAGGTAAAAGTGATTTTTTAAAATGCAAACCAGTAGGTATACTAGGAGAGCACGGGCTCACTTCGCCGAGTCGTTAGTGAGTGCGCATGACCAGTTCAATAGGTGTTCGATACCGGATCGATAGGTGTTCGATACCAGTTCGATAGACGTTCCCTACCGGTTCGAAAGGTGTTTGAAACCGGTTCGACATCGACTCGATAGGTGTTCGAAACCGGTATGTTAGTGGTTCGTTACGGTGTGATACCGGTATCGAACACCTATCGAACCGGTTTTAAATACCTATCAAACCGGTATCGAACACCCATCGAACCGGTATTGAACACCAATCGAACCAGTATCCAACACCTATCGATCCAGTATCGAACACCTATTGAACTGGTCATCCGCATTCACTAACGACTCGGTGACCTTGAGTGAGCCCGTGCTCTTCTAGCTTACCTATTCAAACCCCTATTGACACCTTCTTCATTCAAAAAATATCGTCGTCTAGGACGTACAATTTTTCACTCTTTCGGAATCCGATATCAAAAATAGTGGTTCCTTATTAAAAATCACTTTGACCTTGAAGATCAAGGTCAAGGTCAAAATTAAAGTCACCATTAGATTTACCGTTTGATTTTTCAAAACTCTTAACAAAACTTTTTGTTCTCTAGCTTTCTTATTTTCCAAGATATTTAGGTGTTTCCATACTTTTGGGACACCCGATGACACGATATAATTAATATGTTATGTTAAATACTCAGCTCTATAACATCTGAAGAAATAGAGGATTTTTAACTATTTATACCTCGAAAATAGTTGAAAAATCTAACATGTTTACATAAAATTAAATACAATGTAACGTTAAATCTAAACATTAATCTATAGGGTGTTCAATTTAAAAAATAAAATTATTGACAAACCTAAGTACTCTTTACATTTAAAAATATAATGAAATGTAATTTTGGTTTTAACCAAAAATATTTGACAATATTTTATTTTGGCACACCTTGTAGATAAAGAAAAGGTAGCATCCGAAAATAAATGGCTACCCTGTACATTTTTGCTAATAACGCTGTTAATATTATTATTATTATTATATTTATTCAGATTTTTACAATTTTCTTCTCAAAGATTTATAAATTATGTTAGTAATTTATGCACGCACAGAGTTTGATAAAAAATAAATATATTACTGTTTTATTAAAAAAAACTGTGTTATCTACCTTTATTTTAGTTTTTTAATGATCTTGCTTATTTCACCATTAATTTTAAAGAATTCATTTTCAACATTACAAAATAAGCAAAACTAGTTTTGCGCAATTTAAAATGTGCAAAACTAATTTTGCGCAATTTGAAATGTGCAAAACTAGTTCTGCCAATTTTACGGCCTACCAAACTTAAAAAAAGTAGGGTAATGTTGTTGTTTTTTGTTTTGAATTAATTTCGTTCGTGCTCGTGAAATTGTGTATGTTACAATTATTATAATTACGATATTCACCCATGTAGCTATATAAAAATGCAAGCTGAATTCGACTCTCGATTAGTTCGGTTATTGGAGGCTTCAGGTACTCAAAAATAATCTTCTGATGAAAATTCATTACTTTACTACACTTACTGTGGAAGATAGTGATGTGCATGGTTTCATTCAAGATGGAGAAATAGAAAATATGCAAAGTGAAACAGGTGAAATATGGACGATAGTGAAGTGCATGGATTCGTTCAGGATGAAGTAATGGAAAATATGCCAAGTGAAACAGATGAAGTGCAAGTTTCTATTGTCACTGAGGAAAATATGGACGGTAGTGAAGTGCATGGTTTCATTCAAGATGGAGAAATAGAAAATGTGTGCAAAAAACCCATCCCCTTGTGAAAAGCTGCTCAATGCAATGGAAAAATTCATGCTATCTGCGGTATTCAAAAGTAAGCAAATTTAAATCAAATTTCAATTTTTTTTTCCAATTTTTCTGGATATAAAAATAAATCGTAAAAACTTAAAAAAAGGTTTTTTAAGTACAAAATTTACTCCACAATAAAAAAAAAAAATTTTAACCCCAAAGCTGGTTGGCAAAATTCTTTATAAAATCCCAGACAGGGATTGTGGCAGTTGGGCCCCCAAAATGTAATCAGTCGTTCAACCCGATTGATGTGGTTTTAAAAAATTAGCAATAACGACTGAAATTTTAAAAAAACGTTTTTGAAAAAATTTCTGTTGGCTAATAATAATTTTTCTGGGGAAAAATTTGGGACAAAAATAAAAAAAAAATCACTAAGAACTAATCACCCGATATTTCTGGATCTACACAAGTTTTATTTCATATATGTGCAATAAAATTTAAACAGAGCATTTCTTGTCTAAAAAAATGTCACCTGCAATTCTTGGGTATTTTTAAGCTCTTGTTCAAATAAATTTTTTAAACTTAACTGGATTTTCCCCTGAATAAATCCCATTTGTTGTTGTTTTGTCAGTATTTAAATAAACATATTATCAAAAAAAACATTGTCAACTTTTTTTTCTTTGGACCCTGCGCGCTAATTTTTAAAAAAAAAAACAATCTGATCATTCAAAATGTACAGAATATATTTACGTTCGGGCCCAAAAGCCCTGCTTATTTCTTTGCTCAATACCCGTATAAAATGAAATTTGGTTTTTGGAAATATTCGTTGCTCAAAACTATTTTTGCGTATTTTTAATTGCGAATTCAACTATTGAGCGTAACTTTGAAACATATTAGACTTTTTCCCGCCACAATCACTTTATAAGGTTTGGAAACCCCGGGGTGGTAACGTTGGCGGAGTATTATTCTTTGTATCTTGTGTTAAAATATTTGTACGTTTTTGGAATAAGGTGTATTGAATTTTGAAAATCGTAATTTAGCGATAGCTTACCCCTTTAGTGTTGCATAAAAGTTGTAAATAATAAGATTTAATTTTTGAAATTTCCTTCTCTATAAAACTTCCTTCTTGGTGGTCTAGGGTTGTATGTAAAAGGTCTGGTAACTGGGTAGAAAGTATATATATATATATATATATATATATATATATATATTAAAAAAAAAAAAAAAATATATATATATTATATTTTTAAATATTTAAAAATAAAATTAATAATATAATTATTAAAATTTTAATTATTTTTATAAAAAAATTTTATTAATTATTTTTTTTATTATTAAAATTTTTTAAAAATTTGCCGTTTTTCCCGGGGTTTTTTTAAATTGCTTGAAATGCAATATCCATGCTTTCGTTCGTGAAAAAAGTTGAAAAACTGGGAAAAAAGTAAGTTAAACTTTTTAAAAAACCGCATTCACAGAACCTTGTACTAAGGCTTTATAAGGCTTTTTTTAAACTGTTAGAAATGTAAAAAAGTTAAACCCCCATATATCAAAAATGTATCTAAATTTAAAAAATAAAAATTTTTGTAAATGATAACAATTCGACTAGTAGAATACTTTTAATTGAATGTTTAAAAATTTTGAAAGTGCAATTACTTTCAAAATTTTTTGTCTTATTTGGTTACTTTAATTTGAGTGTAATTTAAACCCTTGTTTTAGTTTTTTTAGTTTTTTAAGCTCTTCTATTTAACTTATATGTATTTTTTTTAATTTTAAAACAATTTTTAAAATAATTCGATAGTCTTTAAAATTTAAACATGGGGTAAAAGCGTCCCCAAAAATATAATGCGCGGGTTAAAATCGGCAGGTTTTCTTTATTTTGCGTATGAAAAAATTCCAAAAAAATTTCGTTCATTTGATTGATGGCATTTATGTATGTATATTTTTTATGGCAACTTTGCGGGGCGCTGAACCGTAAAAAAAAAAATTTAGAGAAAATTTGTGATTGATTGCTTTAATTGTTGCCGGCTTTTCAGCATTTGATATTACATGAAACTTCTTGTTTTTACTTGAAAATTAAGTTTAAAATACATCATTTTTTTTTTCCTTGGGGGGGCCTTTTCTATCCCCCATGTATGCGGTGTGGGTTAGTAAAAGGGCAAAAACGCGAAGGGGTTAAAACCCTTTAAAAATAGGGCCATAATTTAAACCCGTTATATGATATAAAACAAAATGCCCCGGATTCCGGGGTAAAAGGCCGCTTTTGTGCTCCCTGTACAAAAAAAATGAAACAATCATCTTATACGTAATTTTATTCGCCGAATTCAAAAATATTTATGAAAAAACAAGTGAATATTAAATAAAACTTCTCTCATCTTCCCTTTTTTATGTGATTATGTATTTTCTGGTATGTACATCTGATCTAAAATGATATACATAAAAGCTTTGCTAATCCGAGATCCAATTATTCGGATTCTCCAGTAATTTGGACAAAATTAAAATTATAGTTATATATACATTAGGTATTCTATAATTCCTTTACTCGGAATATGTTCTGCGATTCGGGTTGTTGAATATTTGATTACTCAGTCTAATCAATGACGCAAGTCCTTCAGTTATGATCAAGGAGAAATGGCTAAAATAGGTAATATGGCAGGGATTATTACAACTAAAAATAACCCACTGAATGGAATCGTAGATTAACGAATGGATCAATGGAAAAAAAAAGGGCATTTATCGTTGTATAGTGATGACACCGATAAGAAAGTTAAGGATGTTATTAGGTTTAAACAAAAGAATGAAACATGAGGAAGTGATTCATTGCATTAAGTACATGTAGACAATGGGCAAAGGGAAAAACTGGGGCAAAACTAAATGTCTTGTCTATGCAATGGATGATAAGGAAGGGACAATGCTTGCAAAGCAAGCTAATAATAGTTAGAAAAAAACTAAATTTTTTTTTTAAAAACCAAACACTTTATTAAGACAAATAGTGAAAAATTTTTTAGTTTAAGACTTTTTGTCTCTATTATATTTACCTTACTTTCTGTGTACAACTTATTTTAGTTTATATTTAGAATTGGGAGTGCTTATTTTAGTAACTTTTTATTTTATGATACTAGATTGAATTTTGATGAAATAAATACCTCAAGTACATATGTATTTAGTATATTTTCTTACTTTTAAAAATATTTTCATAATCCAGATGTTTTTACTAATTCAGACTGCCTTGTCAAAGAAAAAAGGGGAATTTTTTTCGTTGTGCCGCGAAAAAGGGAAAATTTTTTAGATAAAAAAGTTTTAAACCTACACTTGCGGCCAATGGATTTTGAAACACTGTGTAACTAGAAATCAGAAATCTACATAAATCTAGTTAAAGAATTTATCTTATCTTACAGAACAAAATTTGGGTTTTGTAACATGTCACTCGATCTGCATTTTTCTTATTCCCATTAAAAATTATTTCCTGACAGTTAAGGTGCAGTTTTAAAAAAATCAAAGAAAAAATTTTTTTCTTACAAATTGCTTAAACGGAAAAGCCGTATAGTGGAAAATAAACCCAAAACATGTTAGTTGACCTTCAAACATAAAACCGATATTTTTAAATACAGCAAAAAATGACCCAAACTAATTTATTTAATATTTATGTCTTTTGAAAAGAGTATATTAAAAAAAAAAAAATTTGGGTTTTTTTGCCATCTTTGAAAGTTTACTGGATTGCTTATGATTTGGGCTTTTCATATTTTATATTTTTTTTTTTTTTGTGAAACCTTATAATATGTAATAAATATAAACTCTGCCCGTATTTAAATTCAGCAATTACAGTAGATACGAAAAACCAAAGGGATACCAAGGAGCGAAAAAAAAATTTTAAAATGTTGAAATAAGTGGGTAAAAGATAAATCTGAAGTGTATATTCGAATTTTAAAATGGAATTGTCGAAAAACATACATATAAAAACATTTAATGTTTAAAAAAACGAATTAAAAAACATAATAAAGGATATTAGAAAGTATAACTATTTTAATTTTGCTTTAATTAAATTAGAAGCAACAGCCTTGATGCAAAATACTATCTGAGAGTGGGAAAATATGTAAGTAAAATTAAATTAATTTTTTGGTTAAAGATCGATAAATTTAAACAATATTTTTTAAATAAACTAGTTACATTTAATTAAAAATTCTGGAGGAAAATTTTTAAATTTAAATATATTACCTTTAATAAATATAACCATATAACTACCAGGTCATGGCTATAGCATTATTATCTTCTAAATTTGTAAAGTTTTTTTTAATTAATTTACGTTGCGCATCTAAAAAAAGACTGTGTGCTAAAAAAAATAATATTTTTTTTTTAAAAAAAAGGGAAATTTTTAAAAAGTGTTGCTCTTACAACCTAATACTTTGTACAATGTAGCGTGAATTTATGATTTAAATTAAAAGTTAACTGTGAACCCTGAAATAATTTTAGAAATACCCAGTGGTAAACTCTAAATCTGAGCTAATTATGCAAATGTGGTTCAACCCCAACTAAAGGGATAAAAGATTTGGCCCTTTTTTTATAGGTATTGTAAAGGTCATCGGTTTTTTGGGATAAATAACACAGGCAAACAAAAAATGGCAACCTGGTTTTGGGCGGGGCCCGCCTCTCACACCAACCGGGCCCCCTTTTTTTGGGCGACGCGTGGTATACGCCAGCTCGTTCTCGGCAATAGTCGCCAGGAAAATACCCCAAAACAATCTCCGCCCCCAAATTTCCCCCACTCCCAAAAAAGGGGGAAAATAAAATTCCCAAAAAATTTCAGGGTTTTCCCCCAAAGCAAAATTTCAAAAATGGCAAACCCCTCCCCCAAAAAAAAAGGGGGCACCCCAGTGCTGTTAAAACCGGGGGGGGTTATTTTTCCCCCTTACGCTTCTAGCAATATAAATCAGGGGGTTGCGTAAGGCATTTTATGTCACGCAAGCGCTATATAAATTTTTTTCCCCGCGATTTTCCCCTTTCCCCCCCAATAAACCTTTCCCGTAAAAATTCCCAAACCTCAAACATTAATCACATACGCCGCTCCCGTCTGGTCCCGGGTCTCTAACAGCAAATAAGAAAAATTTCCCAAAGTTTCCCCAAAAAAAAGTCCTTCGTAAAAAACCGGTGTTTTGGGATATGCCAGGATAATGACATGCATTAGGTGACAAACACCCCAACGATCCTCAAACATCCTGACTATATCCAAAAAAATTTTTTCTAACAAAACCACACGCTAGCCCCCTTACCAAAACCTAACAAAAACCCAAGACGAAATGACAACCCCGTCCCCCAAACCTGTATATCACAGACTTCCTTTTACCAAATCCCATTTCCTCCATAAGTCCCCCCATTTTTAATTAAGGTATGACTGCAAACAAAAAAGGGGCATAAAGCATGAGAGCATGGGTGAAAGAATGAGAGAAGAAAAAAAATGGAAAAAACCCCTATTTTAACAATTACGACATTAAAGACAAATCTATTTTCTTTATCTCGCTCTCCCTGAAAGGATAAAGGGGGTTTTTTTTGATGAAAATTTTTTTCCCCTAAAAAAAATTATAAAAAAAAAAGCTCATATACATACATGCACCAAATTTTTTCACAATAAAAAGGCTAACTGTTAACGCATTGAAAAGGTCATCCGGGACAGTGCTATCCTCCCCCAATAGCAACTGTACAATCTGCTCCATGCGCCACCACCCCCCCTCTGCCTTGGCCAGGTTTTTTCTTGGCAGCGGCTGGAAACCCCTTTTGCGTCAAGAATTCTTCATACAAATGTATTGTAGATGTACGATGTATTAAATTGGGAAAAATAATAAATGATTTTAAAATTGATTGAAATTAATTGATTCCCTCTCAGCCGTGAAGCCCCGGGTTAATTCCCCCCCTTTTTCCATTGGATTTTTTCAAAGCTCGTCCCTCACGGGAAGAGAAAAACCACTGTGTAGTATTTTGCCTATAGTAAACCCCTAAATGTGCCGGAAGGCACGTTAAGCCCTGGTCCCCATTCTGTGTCTAGTTGATACCCAACACAGATTTTGGCGGGGGGCCCCTCGCTCTGTAGAGTATGGCACATTAAAAAGAAAAAAAAAAAAAAAATAAGGGGTGTGTGCGGGTTTTAGGACTAGGATTATAAACAAACGGGTTTAGAGTTTTCCGAAAAGGTTTTCCCCAGACGCGAAAAGCCCCAAAACTGGGCACGAATGCCTTGGCGCGATTCTGTTTTAGTTAGTTCCCGACTAAGGGGGGGGCGTCTGTTGCATTTTTTCCGCACGGGTGGGGAAAAAGTTTTCTGCACGCCGCGGGGAAAAGTAAAACTACTTTAAAATCTTACAGGTAAGCAAGATTTATATGTATTTTAGTAATTGTAGGCTATTTCATGCAATATAAAAACCATTAAATTTTTTAGTTTATTCTTTTTTTTGTTTGTTACTTCGTAATTTTCAATATTTCAACTAAAACAAAAAAAAAAAAAAATTTTAATTACCCTGTATAATAATAATAAATGATTATGACAAGTCAAGCAACAATATGTAATCTTGGTGTTTTTTTAACACAATCAGTTTTTTTCTTCGTTTCCATATGAACAAGCAATTGCACAAATGAATTTCAATACAAAAAGCATTTTTAATAAAAAGGGCGTCATAGTATCTTTTTTTAATTAAAAAAAAAATCCGACAAAAATAGTTATTTAAAATGGTTTTCCCGATGGGAGCTCCCAAGATTCTACCCTGGATGCGGGCAAATACCGTAATTTTGGGAATTTAAAACCAGCAAAATCTCGTGAAAAATATGAGAATCAATATAGTCATTTCGAAAACGGTGCTCCAGCAAAGGGGGCAAAAATATTAAAGAAAAGTGGTCTTCGCCTATTTTGCGGATTTGCAAAAAAAAAATAAACCCCAATACTTTATGGAGTAAGTACTTTTATGTTAAAATGTTTCAAAATTTGAAAAAAAACCTTAAAATTTTTTTTCAAAAAATTTCAATTTTAAAAACCTCTTTAAAAACCCAAAAAAGTTTTGGGAAAACCGGAAAAAAAAATTAAAAATTTCAGAAAAAAATTTCCAAAAATGAAAGAAAACCTTTTAATTAAATTTACCTAAAAAAAATTTGGCCCCCCCAAAAAATTTTTTTGCCGGGGTTTTAAAGGGGGAAAGCTTTTCGAATGTTGGGAAAGGGTTAATGGAAAATTTGAAATTTTGAAAAACCCCAAAAATTAAAAAAAAACCCGAAGAGTACACTGGACATAGTTTTTGTCATCCTCTGCGACTATGTTAGCGGATTCTAGAAGGGTTCCTGTCAAGCGACTTGGGGGCCGGAAATCAACGGCTTAGCTGAGGCTACATTGATGAATCCACAAATCAGAAAAAGGATATGTCGAATAAAACATTGACCATGAACAACTCCCCTCCTGGGGCTAAATTTAACCTTCACCGCCGTACAATAAACGCTTCCATAAGCCCCCCCTAAATAAAAATTTCAGGTTCTGCAATTTTAAATTTTAAAAATGCTAATAACTGTTCTTTTGGTTTTAAATGTTATCAACAAATAATTCCCATTTATAAATATGTTGTAGTAGTTCTTTCAGAATTTAAAAAAAAATTTAAAAAATAATAAATTTCTTTAATATTGGTATTTTTGACGCTCGTAGGGAAAAAATTTTTTTCCTAAATTTTTCGCAAAATGACTTTTCCGCACTTGGGCACTTCCCCAACTCCCCTTTCGCGTCGTTCGGAAAAAACATCACTTTGCACTTGTTAGGAAAATAATTTTAAAACTATTATTTTTGCGAAAAAAAGGGGAAAGGTTAAATCCTTTTTTTGCACAGACCGATTCCATATAATTATTTAATTTTATATTTGGGATCGATTTTTTAAAATATATATATATTTTATATATATATATATTATATATATATATATATATATATATATATATATATATATATATATATATATATATATATATATATATATATATATATATATATATATATATATATATATATTATTATATATATATATATTTTATATATATATATAAAATTAAAAATAAATATAAATATAAATAATATTAATATAGAGTGTATAAATTTTTGTTTTAAAAATGAAAAAATTATAATATAATTTCAAAAAAAAATTTTAAATACTTTCAAATTTTGCATAGGGGAATTAATTTCCGAATTTTTTTATAAAAAGTTGTTAAAAAGAAAAAATTTAAAAGTAAATTTTTAACAAAAAAATTTTTAAATTAAAGGTTTTTTCATTTACCAAATTCTTTTTTTTTTAAACAAAAAGACTATTTAAAAACCCCCTTGTCCCTTTGAAAAAATTAAAAAATTTTTATTTATAAGGGCTTTTTAAAAATTAAAAAAAACCCCTTTAAAATTTTTAAAAATAAACCTAAGTTGCCCGATTTCCCCGGGGGGCCAGAAAAAAAAGGTCTTTTTTATTTTTGTCTTTGTTTTTCCCCAATATATTTTGGCGTGATTTCTAAAATTTAGAAAATTGCCACCTTTTACCCCTGGTTGATTTTTTGGAAAGTTCTATTTTAAAAAAATAAATTTTTGGAAAATTTTGATTGCTATTTTTTTATAAAGATTAAATTTTTTTTTCCGCTTTTTTTTAAAAAATTGATTAAAAGGTAAATTTTGAAAAAATCGGAAAGGCGTAAAAAAAGGGAAAAAAATTTTTTTTTTTATTTAAACGGTTTTTAAAATTTAAAAATTTAAAATTTTTTGGAAAATATTTAAAACCAAAATTTTTTTAAAGACCTTTAATTTAAGTTATATAACATTTTTTCTAAATGCAATATTAAGTTATATAAAAAAACAAATTTACAGGGTTTCTTAAAAATATATTCGGGAAAAAAAATTTGAAAATATTTTTAAATTTTTATTTTGGTTTTTTGTTGCAAATTTTAATTAATTTGGATTAAAATAAAAAAAATTAATGATTTATTATTAAAAATCGCATTAAAAAAAACATTTTTTTCTCATTTTGGTCTGAAATTTCTTGTCAAATTACATTTTTGTTTATCACTCCTTTATTTTTTACCTTATAAAAAATTTTTTAATCTTTTTTTAGACAAAAATTTTTTTTTTTTGTTCTTAAGTTTTTTTGTTTGTATGTCGGGGGAACTCCCAAAAAATAGGCCTTACAGGGATTTTGCAGTAAGATGGATTTAGATGCGGTATTTGCATTCGATTCAATAAACTACAAACTTTGTGAACAAATTTAATTAATCGGCAATGAAAACTCCTTTTACAATAGAAAAATGGATTTTCCAAATGCATATAAAAGTTTGCAATTACAAAAATTATAACTAGTGAATAATGAGGAAATAACCGAATTTTTACTGGGTTTTTTCGAGGTCGCTGAACAAAATAGAAATTATCGGGGCCAGGGTACCGGGGGGGCAAAAAAAAGGGGATTTTCTTTTTTTAAATCCCCCCTTTTCGGGGGGTTTTAGGGGAAAAAAAAATCTTCAAGCCTGGTCCCTGGGCGCGCTAAAATAGTGTTTACGTCGTCTTCAGATTTCCCACGACAAATCCCCCTATATCAGCCCAATTTATTTACTAAGAGGTTTTTTTTTTTTGGAGCAGGATATAACTTTGGAAAGGCCTGCGGAGACCTGGTGCGAGCAAGAATGGTGAAAATGTCGTCTTCTGGATTTTTCGACAAATCCTTTTAATATCAGCCCAATTTTGTTACACACAATAGATATTGACATGGGCTGCGAGTACCTAGTGGGCGCTAAGGATGTTGGAAACTTTGTTTCGGGAGTTTTATGATAAATTTTTTAAGAACGGCAATTTTTTACTTGGGGTATCGAAGAAAAGAAAAAGCACAATATGATGAATAATTTTTTTAAAAAGTTTTAAACTATAAAATTTATATTTTTATTACTAAAATTTTTTTTAACATTTTTATAATAAATCCCATAAGCAAAAATTATAATTTTTTACTTTAACAAATTCCCAAAAAATTTTAAAAAAGACGACAAAAATACGAACCCATCCGAAACCCCGGGGTACCTTGAGGGCTATTATCTGTCCGGGTACTAAATGCTAAAAAAGTGCTATGGGTACTCCGCAAACCCCACCGGCCACAAAAAACCCCGAAATTTTTTGGGTGATTTTTTGTAAGATTTTTTATAAAACTCTCGAAGACGACCCTTTTCACATTCTTAGCGCGATTAGGGACCCTACTCCGCAGACCCTTATAAAAATCAGATTCGTGTTTAACGACCACAAAAACCCGAAATAACAAAATTTAATATTAGGAGGGCTTCAAAAGCGACGTTTACACCATTTTTCTCGGCACCAGGTCCCGCAGACGCCGTTAAAATTTGGAAAAAATTTGAAAAAATTAGAAAAATTAAAAGCGCGCATTAGGTACTTCGCAGGCCCTTGTAAATTCATATTCGTGTTCAGTTACCTCGATAAACCCATGTAACAAAGGGGGGCTATATTAGAAGGATTTGTCGTAAAACTTCGAAGCGACTTTACACCATTTTTTCCGCGCATCAGGTACTCCGCAGGCCTTGTCAATATAATTCCTGTTCGCGATCGTGATAACCCCTATGAAACAAATTTTGGCTGATATTGGGAAAAAATTGTCGTAAAACTCCAGAAGACGACTTTACCCCAAACCTTAGCCCCACCAGGTACTTGTGGGCCTTGATAATATCATATTCGTTTCAGCTACCTGAGAACCCCCGAGTAAAAAATTGGGACTATTTCTATCATTTTTTCTTAGGTAAAAATTTTTTTAAATTTGCAAACTTTTATATTTTTTTAAAAAAATCCTTTTTTTTCATTGAAAAAAAGGCCCTTTTTTCATTTCCCATTAATTAAATTTGTTCACAAAGATTGTAGACGTTCATACGAATCGAATAAAAAAAACCCTTTTAAAATCCATTTACTGCACGAAAAACCCCCTGGACCGCCTGGGCTAATTTTTTTTTTATAGTGTAATCCAAACATTCCGTGGTAGCAGTACCGTTTTGGGTTTTTTTGGGGTTTTCTGATTTTTTTGCTTTTGACCTACAATTTTTTCTTTGGGTTCATCTTTGACGGAAAAAAAACGCCGGAAAATCCCAGTCCGACACCAACACCACCACTTAGTTTTTTTTTGGGCCGTGAATTATTAATTTAAAAACTGACATCATTAAAAACACAACTTAACTTGCATTTTTTTTTGAAACTTACAAATAAAAATCCCCATTTTCTTGCTGGGTTACAGTACCTATTACACTGTCCCACGAAGATTACTGAGAACTGCGCTTTTTTTGCGCGTCTTAGGTTTTATTGTTTTATACTTGTAGAACCAAGATCAAAACTCCAAGGCATTTGACATTTTTATTCTTTATTTTTAGATTCTTTTTTTAATGGTGTTTAAAAAAAATTAATTGTCTAAAGCTAAACATAGATAGTTACTCAATATGTAAGCAAAGCCTTTAAATGTTAAAAATTACTTTATTATTGTATAAATACATAAAATGACAAATAAAAAAAAAGTTTAGAGGGTGTATACTGGTGTTTTTTCAAAGTTCAAAACTATCTTTTAAAAATTATAGGATTTAAATTTTGACAAACGTTAAGGAAAATTAAAAAGCATTTTTGCTGGGGTGTAAAAGGTATGATTTTAATGGGCATAGTGAACTTAGAACAAGTCGAAAAGCCAAGAACATTTGGGTCAAAAGTTAATTTTTGGGAAAATATGGATGGATGGATATAAAAAAGTTTAAAAAATTTTTTTAAAACCCCGCCCGTTATATTGCAGATGGTCGGAATGTGAGCGTTTTGTGGGGGTTTTCATTTAAAATTATTTTAAAAAAAAGGTTCATTCAAATACAAATAAAAAAAATTACTTCTTGCAATTTATTTTCATATTTAATTTGAAATTAAATTTAAGAAAAAAAAAATCAATTTTATTTTTTGGGTTTTTTATTTGTTTTAAAAAAGTGATGTATTTCCCAAAAAGAATGGGCTAAATATTTTTAAAACCCACAAATTATTATCTTTAAAACAACACTTTTTTTTTTTGCTTAAAAATAAGATTTCTCGGTTGCACCCCTTCCGTTTTAAAAACCCTTGGGTACAATTTGCCACGATTGTTTAAAAATTAAAAAATATCGGCATATTTTTCATTTAAAAAAAAACAAAAATATGGTGGCGGACCGGGAAGCAGTATGTACAACTTACTTTACTTCGTACAAGGCCCGGTAGCTCTGTTGCCAATTGTTTTTTAACTTTTTTAAATGCGAAAAAATATTTTTATTTTGTTTTATTTGTTGGTGAAACATTTAAAACTTAGTTTATTTTATTACTACATGAATCTACTGATAAGGATTTAGACAAAAACTACCAATTGTAAGATTTTCAGAAATAATTGTTTAAAAGTTTTAACTTTGACATCGTTTTGACATAATTTTTGTTACCTAATTTATGTGGCTGCATTCGTAATAAAAAAACACTGTAAAAATTTTAAATTTTGTCATTTTTTTTTGTTTCTCAAGGATTTTTTTCAAAATTTTACGCAGCATCATTGGGATTAATTTTCTTTACAAACCAATTTTATAAGAAATAAATAAACTTTTTTAAATTTTTAAATGACAAAAAAATATAGCGGGGTTATTTTCAGGCACTAGTTAAACTTTCGAAACTATTGATTGACACGACACTGTAAAATATCTCCATATGTTAGTCTAAGATATCAACGGAAATGCATAAAAAATTTATTGTAATAAAGCTATGTAATTTAATAACAATGTATATAGTATTATATGTTTGCCCCTAAATTACTTAAAATTTTATATTGAATTCAGGTGTTTAGCAACGCAAAAAAAAAAATTATAAGTTCCTTATTACTTTCAGGAATATTAAGAAACCTTTAAATTACAAAAATTATTTTAAAGTAGTTTTATAACTGTATTTGACGCAGGGGAAACAAACTGAATGGAAAGTGAAATTTTCAATAAATATGTTTGGTAAATTCCATTTTCCCTAGTCGACAGGCAAGAACGCGTTTTGTTCCAAATAAAGGGAAACGGGCCACAGCTTTGCAAGCGCGGGGGTCTAATAAAGGCCCCACCGAGAATTAGTCACGGCACGCGAGATCGATGAGCTAATAGCGCCCTCTTAATCAAATAAATACAACACATGCAGCAGCACCTTTCACAGTCGACAAGACTGGTATAGAGATAATAAAGTGGTTCTTTTTCGCTTGGTGTAAGTATAGCTTTAAGATTTACCGATATGGCTTGCATATATTTGCTGTTAAGTTATTTTTTAGCGTATTTTGTGGTTAGATATTTTAGTTTATTATTTTTATTTAACCAATTCATATAGCTATAATAATTCTATTTTTAAGCTATATGGAAAATCTTGTTCATTTTAATGTCTCATACCTGGTTTATAAACAACAAGATATGAAACTTACTAAATATCGTTATCAAGCCTATTACAGATCTTAAAATGCAGCCCCTGCGTGGCATACAGTTACCAATAATAAAAAAACTGGTAAAAAGATTGATAAGGATACAAAGGCTCATGTATATCAGGATATGTAGCGCATACAGAACTATATCGGCAAAAGGGGTAGGGGGCAGGAGAAATTCCAATAGAACTCCTTATTAAAGAAAGAAAGATAACCATGAATGCAAGACAATAGCCATTGCCAGGTCAACTCTCATGACAAGCTGGCAGGAAAAAAAAAAATGGAGAACTGGAACATACGGACGATAGACTTGGCGGTTAATCCCAAATATTTAGACCTGGATAGAAAGACCCTATGGTGAGATCGATTATTATGTAACACAGGCACTCTCCGGATATGTCTGTTTCCGGAAATATTTGCACGAAAGAAGAAGATCGAACTCCGATCAATGTACCTACTGCAAAGAAACAGACGACGTAAAACACACGCTCGTCGCATGTTCAAGATGCCGGAAAGCTAGACAGGACTATAAAAGGGAAACAGAAAGGGTTTTTAATGCAGAAAACATGATAGGAAGTTTAATTGCGTCTAAAGCAGAATGAAACTGCGCCAATAAAACTATACGGCAAATAATAGAGACCAAAGAAATGGAAGAGAAATAGACAAATGAAGAAAAGCAGATAAATAAAGACGGCTCCCCCACTGAAGTAATGCGAGAGCGGTTTCCGGTGATGGATGCGAGTTGACAAAGAGTTTTTAGTTTTTTAGGCGGCTGCCTAGAGGACTGAATCCGGGTACTGCCCAGCCACCAGAACAAGCCTATAAACTGCACAATTGGGTTTCTAAACCCTCTGATAACCTTTATCTCTCATATAAGTTATTTAACACATATCCAAAGAAAAAACGGTAGATATTTTTCCAATAAGAATAGTATAACGCAACTTTTTTCAATTAAGTATCAAGATTACCGGAAATTTCTGTCTGTTTCACAACAACAACTTTTTACATGTAAGCACATGTTTATTTGGGGGCATGTTTGACTCCGTACTCCGACGCAGCAAATTAACCATAATAAAGTTGATTCACATTAGTCTTAAGTAAGAAGTGATAGTGTACCCATGGCCACGATAAAGCTCATTTACGCCACTCTATTTTATGCAAATTTCAACAAAGAAGAAGTGCTACAGAAGCATGTTGGGGAAAAATTTTTAAAAAGGGGGGCCAAAAAATACAGTTTCTGATAGGGACATGAAACATTTGAAACAGGTAATTTTGACCTTTTTGATAAGCCATGTTCCCGACCATCTTTGATCGACGACGATGTTGTTAAGGCCATGTTGGAGCAAAAATTTTAATCTGACAACATCGGAGATAGCAGAAATGGCTAAATTTACCCCGCAAACCATTTCCGGGCCATATTCGGTGCCACATGAATTTAGTCAGAAGAATTTGAATGATCAAGTCGATATTCGCTTGCTCGGAACAAAATCAACCCTTTTTTTTGAACTGGTTGATAACTGGGATGAGAAGCGGTTTACCTACGACAACATTGTGGGGAAAAAAGGGCATATTGTGAACCCGGAAAACCTAGCCGTTCCACCTCTAAACCAAATTTTACTCTGAATAAAGAATGTTGTGTATATGGTGAGATAACATTATGAGCTTTTGAAACGAAACGAAAAGCAATTCGGGGAAGTATTGTCACAACGGGGTAATTTAAATCCAAAAAAAAGCCTGCAATGTTTAATAGAAAGGACAAAACTGCATTATGATAATGCCAGGCCACATGCTGCTTTGGAACTTGTAAAAAAATTGGGAACTAGGCTAAAAATTTTTTCCCTCCACCATATTCCCCGGACATACCCCTCCGACTGTCATTTGTTTTTGTCCTTTCAAAATGGTAAAAAAAAAAAGTAGATATTAAACAAGCACTGGTTCAATTTTTCTCTCAAAAAATGCATTTTTGCTGAATGGGATATATAAATTGCCTTACGCTGGCAAAAAGTCGTTAAAAATAATGGGAATTATACTATTTAATAAAGTTAATTGGCGGTAAAAAAACTTTGTATTTTGTTTTATTGCAAAAAAGGACAGAACTTTTCCCGGGAGACCTAAATATAATTAAAATTTTTGTTTTGTGTAAAATAAATTTTGTATTCGTAATTAAGAAAATATAATAGTACTTAAATTAAATAATTTTAGTTCTTCTTAATTTTAAAGAATAATTTAAATATAAAATTAAAAAAAAAATATAATTAATTTTAAAAATTTTTTATAAAAAATTTATAAATAAAAAGGGAAAATTTTATTGTTTTTTAGAGTTTAATAAAATATTTTTAAAAATGTTAAATTTTTTAGGCATTTCCCCCTAAAAATTTCCCATATTACATATACAAATAAACAATTGTCTTTTCCTGGCCCTAGGTAAAAACGAAATTTTAAACTAATCCTCCTCAAATAGTCACTAAAGTTTATTAAAATTGTGGTTCACCATTTATTTTTACATTTACGTCTAACCTTTTTAACTTTTATTAAAATTTTAGCTACTTCCAATTTTTTTTGAACATTGGATCTCTTTTTTTTTTTGTCTTTAAGATATTGTTTACTTAATTTGGGTATAAACCGTTTTTTTAATATAGTCGCTTCAGTAATCATTCTACAGTTGAATAATTTTAATAATTTATTTGACAACACAAACGGAGATAATGACTTTGATCAATTAAAAAATATTTTAGGTGATATGAATTACGATACATTAAATATTGAAATATTTTTTGTGTTTTTTAGGTATTAAAAAAAAAAAAAGATTTTTTTTATTTATATTAAACAGATCCCAGTCTGGCCAAGTTATTTATGTGAAACGTATATTTAATTAGGGCAAAAAAAAATAAAGCAAAGAGACCACTTTAAAACATACATTTTATATACCAGGTCATTGGGAATTTTTTAAAAGAAATTTTCGATTTTTTTTTTATTAAATCCACCAACTTCAGCTATCTTTAATTATTTTTTAAAACTAATTTGCATCTGAAATTAAACAAAGGTAGGTTTTTAAATTTTTGAGGTTTGTCTGCTAATTGTACACTTTTCTTATTTCCTTTAGTAGGGCTTTGTCAGCCCCATTTATTCAAAAAAAACAGATGTCTTGGAGGGGCCCAAACAGTAAAAGAAATATTTGGTCCTATAACTTTTCCAAAACTGTATTTTTTTTTACTCAGTACGATGCATTTAACCTAAAACAGGAGAATAACCAAAAAAATCCCAAAATTCGAAAAAGTTTTTAGTAAAATTTATGTAAAATGAAGGGGGAAAAATAACCTCAATACAGTTTTTTAATACTTTACTTTCATATAATTTAAAAAAAAAAATTTAAATCTCT
>JAHBCN010003887.1:0-70125 GCA_019359885.1 Listronotus oregonensis
TAGACTACCCATTTTATCGGGGGTATTTTTTTAAAAGGAACAATTATACAGGCGCACTCCTTGGGTAAAAATATCAAACTTCGACAAGCATTATGTGTTGCAGATTTCAACCCTTTCGCAGGAAAGATAGAATTACGAATATAATTGTAAAAAACCCGGAAAACAAACAACTACCAAGGGTTTAACGTCAAAATTTTATATCACATTTATAAAATAAATAATTTATTTTCCTAAAACTTTGCCACCTGTTGTTCAAAGCTAAATTTTTTTGTTTTTTTAAGGAACTTTTTGTTGTTTTTAATTAAATTTTACCAAAATTTTATTTAAATAAACTTGTTTCAAAATATAGAAAAATACCAATTCTGAACATTTTTTTACACCCTGTATCTTAAAAGTGTACCGTTTTGAAACTAGACTTATATAACATTTTTGTCTTATTTTTGGCCAGGGAACATCCCATTAAGCAATGGCATATGATTTTCGAATAATTTAATATGCTTGTTGCAGTTAAATAAAAAGTCTCCGGGATCGTGAACCAATAATATTGCCATTAAAAGCATTTCCCAGGTACTCTCAAACCCATACGGCATTATGGGGGGCAACCATCCATTTGGTACCAGATCATTTGACTTCCCGAAAATTTCTTTAAAAGCGGGTCCAATTTGATTTTGAAAAAAATCCAAATAGGTTTGGCTGTCAGGTTATAGTCCATAAAAAAGTGTCCAATGATATGATTTTCCGATAATTCCCACGAATACATTTGTTTTTTGGGGATATTGTGTCCGAGTATGAACAACGGCAATCCTGAACATTTGGTTCATTGTTGAGGGTGAATGTACATTCATCGGCAAAACAAATATTTCTTAATAAATTCCTATCGTTATTTGCTCTTTCCATCATTTTAAAACAAAATGCCATTCTTCGCTCTTTATCTCCTTCCTGCAGCTCTTGATGTTTTTTCAATTTATACGACTATTATTTGTGTTTTTCCAAAGTGCGCAATACCCTTGTATGCTGTTTATTTACCTCTTTCCCAAAAACCCTTGTACTAACCATTTTGTTTTCTTTCACACTCAGTAGAATATTAAGATCTCTGTTCTCTCTTCCTTCGGCTCTATTTTTGAAATCCTAAGTTGAACATTTACAATTATTTATTACGGTTCCTTTGGACTCGAACTTACTGACAATACGTTTAATAGTGTAAATGGTCGCAATGGGCTTGGTGGGGAAATAAACTGAAAACATTTCAGATACTGCTCTAAAACTGTTATCCGCAAAATGCCACTTAATTATGGATAATATTTCATCGATTAAATACTTATTTTTGACATGCCGACCCTCACTGATTTTTGACACTTTTTTTCATGTCAGGGACAATATTCATTTTACTGGTGCCTGATTGGTTTTACCTGAATCAAAAATTTGGTAATTTTGCAATTACATTTAATTGAATAATTCAAGATTCACTTATTAAAATTATTTGAAACTTGGCACAACCGCTTGTCAGATTGGTCTCTTTAAAAAGTTATCTTATATTTTTTCTGTAAAATGTACAGTGGAGCCAATAATTGCCCCCTAAAATTTACATGGGATTTCCTATGTTCCGCTCGGTGACGCACCACCCGGTACCTATATTATTATTATTCTTTGTTATTATTATAGTTTTATCATGTTCTGTTTTTTCGAAAGATGTATAATCTTGTATGACAATAAGGTAATTATTATTATTATTTTTATTAGATACTTAAACCCTCCACCCAGCGTGGGCTTGTAATTTAAATTATATTTGGATTCGTCTAGAGTAAAAAGTCTTTCATCAATTAATTATAACTTTTGAATCCATCTTAAAACTAATGACTTTCAAAAAAATCGACCCCTTGACAATGTTTCATAAAAAGCTTCTTCCACCCTCTTAGCAAACACCATTCAGTCATTTGCGAGCGAAACAATTTATCACAATTTGATCCCCCAACTAATCGACCTCTAATCCCGTATCATTTCCAATCAAAAAGGACAAAAGGGTATTCTTTAGAAAAAGAGGCAATAGGAAAGTCTGGCGTATTTACTCGTAACATTAATAAAACAACACCTATACAGGGTATCCAGAAAAGTCTTAAAAATACTGAGGTAATGTGGATTTGGTCAAAATTTACCTTTGTCTAAAAAATAAAATAAAGCAAAATTTTAAATAATAATTTAAGTAATTAAATGGTAAAAAATACACAAAATATATATAGAAATATTCTTTTTTGGTGCTCCAAATTCGTATATTTCATATTTTTTTTTTTTTTTTAGCATTTAATTCTTTAGACTTAAATATCTTTTAACCTAACGTGTCAGTTAATGGACTTTGACCATCTGCAATTTTTGTTTAAGTATGTAAAATATTGAATCTTATTTTACATACTTAAACAAAATTATTTATTACTTATTTTTAATGGTTAAATCTCATTTAAAAATAAAAAAATAACCATTACAAAAACTACTATTTGTTTAGCAAAAACACCCTTGGCGGAAAAAATGCAATTCATCTTTAGATCAAACACAATGCAGGCCGACTGGATGTTACCCAATATAGGGGTGCCATCAGTCTGCAAGTGACTCATAAATTCCAAGAGGGTGGTATTAGACAGAGGGGTGTCTAATCCAACCCTTCTTTGAAAGCTTCGTTTATAAATATTGGGGTGACACTGTTTAATTTACTTATTATGTTTTGATAGACGTATTAAATTTCATTTTGTAATTTTCCTAAATACTAACAGTATATATGTTATGTTTTTAAATTTATTATTAATATTCCAATCAATATTATTTGGAACATTATTGCTGAAAAGTTGGTGAGTTCAGGGTCATCCAAGGAGGATTGAATGGGGCCAGATTTGTGGCCCGTCTCATTTTAAAAATTAAAAGTGACAGCTTTTTTGCGTGCTTTTTCCCGTCGAATCTAAATATAGGGTAGAACACTTAAAAAATTATTTTAATTAAGACAAGAGAAATACGACAAAAACTTACCATTTTCTTAAATAAGGCGCTATTTTTGTAGTAAAATTATTGGCTTTTCTCCAAAATAAAGAAAAGATATATATTTATTTAAATTCCAAAAAAATCCAACTTACTAGAAAATTGTTATGGTATTATCTATCCTTGCGACAATTTAACTAAACATCATTTCTTTAAATAAATGAACCTAATAAAATTTTTATATACATATCTATATATATATATATATATATATATATATATATATATATATATTTTTATTATATATATATATATATATATATATATATATATATATATATATATATATATATATATATATATATTATTATTTGGTATTATATCTTGCTGACTTCTATAATTTTGGGTTTCCTTGTAACTTTTTCCATTTTTTTAAACAAAACCACTGCTCGGTGTATTTTAAACCTTGCCCTTTTTGTCGTTCTATAAAAGCATGGACGCTGTCCCTCTTTTGCGTATGGCCTTTCTCAAACAATGAAACGATTTTTTTGATAATGCCTCTAAAATAAAAGGGGAAACGTTTAAAATGTTATATTTAATTTATATTAGAACCCATTAAGAAAATTAACCAAAATTGAGATTTATATATATATATATATATATATATATATATATATATATATATATATATATATATACATATATAAATGAACCTAATAAATATTTATATTATATATAAGTTCTGGAGAACCAAAAAAAACAACTTTTTGAAATTTGGCACATGATCATAACAGGTGATAAGCTATATTTTAAAAATATTTTGGCAAGTGCAGCGTTGCTTTTACTTTTTATTGCATATTCGGACTCTACATAAAATTCTAAGTAATTTTTGTTAACATCTTCCTATATTAATATTTTTTAAAAAACATCCCCCTTCAAAAATTTTAATTTTGTGCCAAATAGAGGCTGGATATAAATTTTCTTTAGGGGTTGAAAATCATTTTTTAAAAAAGATCTAGATTTTATAACAATATATCTCACGGGGTTCCCGAAAAAATTCATTTTCCCGATATTAAATAATATTAAAACTCATTTTTTTTATACCATACTGTTTTTTATAACATTTTTAAATAGACCAATTTTCCCCCAAAAATTTTTCTATACTCATGCCACCGTTTTTAAATACAAGCATCCACAAAAAACCCCCGCAATTTACAATTAACCAAAGGTAGGCCAGGGAAATTTTTTTGACATAAAAGGGTTTAAAATTTTCATTTTTTTAAAAATAAATGCAAAAAAAAAATTTGTTTTGTTTTTAAAAAAAGGTGGGGGGGGATAAACATTTAATGAAAATGGTCCCGGATAAAATACGGTATGTTTTTTTAAAATTGAGTTTTTCATTATTTTTCGAAAATAAGCACCCGGGAAGATATTTGCTATATTCTGTAGTTTTTTTAAAATCATTCTTGTCTGCTAATAAACTTTTCCCTTAAAAAGTAAGTCCTTTTAAATGTGATGTTTTCTTTAAAAATGTAACTAATTATTCTATATTCTGCGAATAGAACAAGTAAGCAAAACCTTTAAGATAAAAATGTTTATTAAAGTATATATTTTTAGGGGCATTTTTTTTCGTTTGTTCAGTTTTTCTTTTAATGATTTATCCCTCTAAAATATAATTGGGGGAAAAAAAAAAAAGCCAACAACCGGGAAATAACCATGACCGATCAGAACTAAAGGGTTTTGAATTTGTCTAAATTATCCCTACGTAGAAGTTATTAACAAAATTTTAATAATTTTCAATTTGATAGCAATATCTCAGAAAAACTTTTTCTAAACCACGGAGGTAAAAAAAATGCATCTGCTTTTTTCTCAATCCCAAATATTCTGGTCTTTTTAGTATAGTTTTCTCTTCCCAGACAAGTTCTCTCCCTAGCAATCTACTTTTTTTGTAAGAGATATACTTAATAATTTTCCTATAATTTTTTAACAATTTTATTCATTATTAACACCTGTTAGTCTGTATGTTTTGCCGATCTGTATCGCCCCCAAAGCTGTGTTAGGTAGCGCTGGACAAAACAAGACGCGAATATATCAAAGTATTAAAATATGATTGCAAGAAGGATTTCTTTAATTTTAATAAATAAATAAAAAAATGCTTTTATTGTCATTAAAATTTTTAAAGGGCATAGACAACGTCATTGTAGAAAGTAAACAGATAAAAATAATGTAAAAAAAAAAACCCAAATTTAAAATTTAAAAAACTTAATCCTAGATACAAAAAATGGAACAAAAATAATTTACAACAACAAAAAAAATATAAACATGTTTACAGAAATACTAAACTTTAAACAACAAACAAAACCGGGCACAACAAGTCCAAATAGAAAAAAACAATAATCAATAATAGTTTGGTATCATGGATTTAAAAAGTCATCCAAGGACAAAAACCCCAGGGGAAAGAGTATCATAGGGATTATTACCAGAATATCCCTTTTTTAATTAAATAATTTTAAGACTCATTTTAAAAGTGGAAAGTTTTTTTTCTGATATCCCCTGGAAGAGGCATTAAAGATCTTAATGACTCATCATCCCCCTTTCCAACAAGCAGTACTATGAGACGGAATGAAAGGTCATCCCCCTCTAGTTCGCATGTGATTACAAGTCAAGATTTTTTAAATCTGAGGTTTTTTTTTTGGCGAACAAGGCCAATAAACAGTGACGGAAGTAGTATATTCTTTTCTCTTCTACCCCGACAGGACTCGTTAAACCCATTCTTAACAAGCTCTAACTGCTCTTTTCTGAGTTACAAACACTCGAGAAAAATTTGTGACAGACGATGTGTACCAAAAATGATGCTGTATGAAATAACAGACTGAATCAAAAAAGAAAAACTCGCGCGTATTTTTTTTACCGATCTCAGGAGATATCTAATAAATAGGTTGCAGAAAACTTCAAACTATAGTTCACCTGTTCATTTCCTGCAAATTTGCATTCAGATCCCCCCAAAGAACTTCACACATTTCCCTGTTTTACTTGCCCCATTCAGAGTAGTGTCAGTGACTAAAGCGCATTCCCCCAAAATTTTAAACTAAAACAGTTTTGTCACTATTTAGTAATAGATTATTCACTGAACACCAGTCAGTCATGTTCTGAGCAATTTCCTTTGACCCTGCGAATAGCAAACGGTACTTGGCCCCGCAATTATACGGAGTATCACCCCAGCAAACTGATATAAAGATTGAAGGAAAAAAGTTCATATCATTGAAAAGATTAGAAAGGTGGCCCCATATAGAACCAGGGGAACCCCCATAGAAATATTTTTATTTGTGAGGGGGAAGCCTCAGGCTGGAACCCTGTCGGCAATTTTCTTTGGTTAGATGGATCTAAAGAGATTTTTGATTTTCAAATTGTTTTAATATTTAATTTTATAGATATTAATTTACACACTTTAAAGGATTTTTGAAGCATTTCTGGGAGATAATTATCCCCCTCTTTTTTTGACTTGTTAAGTTTTTTACTGATCCGATAATATTAATGAAAAAACTATCTGTATTAAGCAAAAAAGGAAATTTATTACTACAGACATATTAGTAAAAAAAATTGTCAAGTCAAAAAAGAACTTGGTCTAATTTAAGATCATAAAACTTTACAAAGCCTAGATTTTTCGCTAATAACCTGGCTCTTATTTTACATAAGTGTTTTTGGTAGGATATTGTACTAATTTTAAATGGTTAATTTAGAGCAGGGGTCTCCAAACTTTCCAGCCTTAGGGCCATACTGATTACTCCAGTAAGTTCCGAGGGCCAAAACCATATTATCATTGTTGCCGGTGGTAAGAAGTGAAATAGTCCACTGATGAAAAAAAAGTTCGAGAAAGTACACAACGTTTAAAAAGGCTGCAAATCGGACTAAAGTCCATAAAGCAACAACACTGCATATTATTAATTTCCTGTCACTATCTGTAATTTCTAGATTAGTCGTAGAGTACGAGCCATGAGGAGTAACGTGACACGACATCTGAGTGACACAAGCGGAAATAGGTAATACCTTCTATCGCTAATAGATGGCGCTAATAGCACGTACAGAATAATCTCGTTGGTTCGAGAAAGTTCTGGTGTCATCCCTCACTTCTAGATGGCAGTAATTGGAATATATAAGAAGGCTAGTGGCGCAACCACAAGTCAGTTCTATGACACTGTTGTTAAATAAAATATTGCATACCTCCTTAAAACGTGTTTGTGCGTGTTTAAGTTTAAGACATCTTTATAACAGTATTTTGATTTGAATTGTTGCTTTTGACTGTGTGAATTAGTAGTATGGAAAAAAGCGAAAAATTGATAGTGAATGCAGAAAATTCAAAGATCAGTGGAACATTCAGTATTTCGTAATGAGTCCAGTAACAAGGCGCTATGTTTGATTTGCAATGAAAGCATAGCCGTTCTCAAAGAATATAACATTAAACGTCATTATGAAACAAAACATTTTCAAAATTACTCAAAATATACAGGAAGTTTGCGGACAGAAAAATTCGAAGCTATGCAGCGCGGATTGAAATCGCAGCAATCTTCATTTACAAAACTCAAAACTGAACAAGAGGCTGCAACTCGTGCCAGCTTTCGTGTGGCTCTTGAATTGCAAAACGTGGAAAACCATTCACCGATGGAGAAATGATCAAAGAATGCATAATTGCAGTGCCGAAGAAATGTGCCCTGAAAAGGTAAATTTATTAAAAACTGTCAGTATTCAGCAAACACTGTGGGCTCGAAGGGTAGAAGACATCGCTGAAAATATATCCTCAACTGTTCGACAAAAATGGACATTTGAGTGGTTTTCTTTGGCCTTGGATGAGTCAACTTGGATTGTCAGGTGTTGATTTATATTCGAGGAGTAGATAAAAGCTATGAAGTGCACGAAGAACTTGATATGTATAGTATTCATGGCAAACTACTGGTACAGATATTTTTAAAGGGTTGAAATGGCCATTAATCAAAAGAACCTTCGTGGAAAAACTTAAAATGTATTACAACTGATGGGGCAAAAACATGAGTGGGAAAGATAAAGGAGTGGTCGCTCTTGTGTCAAAGGCTGTAGAAAATGACGGTGGTTCAAAACCATTAGTCTTACCTTATCATACTGCCGTACGCTGGCTTAGTTGTGGGAAAGTCCTTCAGCGCTTTTTTGAACTTCGAGCAGTGATCGAAATTGAAATGAAATTGAATGAAAAGCATCGCCCTCTTACTGAATTACAAAACAACGCATGGCTGTGGAAGTTAGCATTCTATGTGGATTTGACAAAACATGTGAACGAACTGAATTTGGGATTGCAAGGAGAAAACCAGCATCTTCCTGATTTATACACTAATATCAAATCATTCCGGAAGAAATTGAGACTGTTTCAATCACAACTAGGAAGTAAATGTTTTTCACATTTTAAAACATGTGAAATATTCAGCCACACTACTGAGACTGAGTTTTCTATCGATTTTGCAATCGAAACTTTGAGTGCTTTGAAGATAAATTTTGATACTCGTTTCTCGGACTTTGATGCCATTGCGAATCAAATTAAGATTTTTCAGAATCCTTTTGAAACTGACATGAAAATCTCAATTACATAAATCTCATTAGTATTTCATATGTCATTATGTTTGTTATAAGTTATGTGATTATTTAAAATGTATAAAATATTAGTTGGATTCATTTCAATAATTTGTTAGTTATTATATACTGAAGTTAAATTTTCTGTATATTATACATGTCTTTACTCATTATAATTCTGTGTTTCTTTATCCAACTTATCACAAAAACAATAACAATAAGCCTACAAGAATGTTATGAGTTAGCGGAGTTAGCCCATGACCATATCAATGTAGATGTCATATTAATAATTATTCAACATAAAATTAGAATACTTCAGTAAACTAAATTTAATTTGCTATAAAAATTATTTGTTCTCTAAAAGGAGTTTTCAAGTATGCTGGCTCTCCGCGGGCCGGACAAAATCTGTCCGCGGGCCGGATGTGGCCCTCGGGCCGTAGTTTGGAGACCCCTGATTTAAAGCATTAATTTTTTTCTCCTTAAAATAGATTTATATAAAATAGGTTATTTTAGGTATTTCACTTTTGAGAAAAGATATCAACCGATCGAAATCTATTTGGGGTTGGCCTACATTTAAAACAGTATCAAAACATTTTGAATGGAACGATTTATTTTCTATTAAAAATCCCACGCAACTGATAGTTCAATAAATAAATAGGAAAATTCGTCTAAACTTGGCTATTACACCATGTTGAATTGAAAATAAGCTTATTTAATATTGATTTAGGCATGTCGACAGTCCCGGAAATAAAATTTTATTTCCATATTTTATACGATTGCCTAATATAAAATTTTATTTTATGCGGGAGTGGGATGCGATGCGACAATATTTTAAAAATTTATGGGCACTATAGGCTTTAAAATGTTGTACTTTTCGTGTAACGAGGCCGGAAACTGACAGTTAAATAGTCTTTGGCGAAGTCAAATAAAAAAAAACTTAAAAACCTTGTTAAAGAGAATTATTTGTATTTTTTATAATAATAATACTAATAATAATATTGCTCTATTATCATCTTTTTATTAAAGCAGAATAAAATAAATCTATAAAAATAAAACAAATATTAATAAGTTATATTATATAATAAGGAAAATGGAACATTTCAATGGTTCTATGCAATAAAATTATCCTAATATATCTTCAAAGTATTCAGACAATACACAATAAACCTTTTCTAACAAGAACTTTTTGACGGACAACTACCTAAATTTTTAATACTAGCAGGAAAATAATTATATATTTTTTAAGTAATAAATTAAAGTGGAATATGAAGTTGAAAGATAAAGTTGAAAATTTTGTCCAGTATTGTGCAAAGACTTCTTAGTATTACACAGGTCCACAAAAAAGTGTTGGGTGCTGGGTGTCGAACTGAATTTTCGGGTTTTGCCCTAAACAGATTGAGTAATTCAGGCCACCAAAAAAAAAAACCGATACGGACATTTACCGGCTCATACCTGCTGCAACCAAGGCAGTTTAAAGGTGTATGGAAGCCCAATGCTATGGCCCATTCGATCAAAAAATGTCCAGCGCAGTATGAAAATAACTGTCAGAGTTGGCCCCGCCGATTTTGCGCAATAACGAAATTCCACGAAATAATTTAATGTGTTGCCTACTTCACACTGATAAATCAGTGTGTGTTAGGCAAACATTATACTATGAGACCGTATTAGTTTTGATTGTTTTGCTTTGTGTGATTATATTTTGTGGTTGCACTATTGTTTTGGATGATAAAAACTTATTTTAAGATTAGTGTTTATTAAATTGTGACTATAATTTTGTGTTTATTGTTTACAATATCGTAACAAAATCTAGAGGTTGGATGTTTGTCTCAAATCTAAGGTACATACCCGGCAATTTTTACTTTAGGTAAGTATTTCTTATATTTAAATTAGGTGCTTCTTATAAGACGTAACGTTAGGTAACCGAATAAATAATAATATATCAATTATAAATGATAAAAAATGAAAATTTCATAGGAAATAGCAGTGAGAAAAGTAAGGCAGGCAATCTTAACTATTTTTTAGATGATTTCCACAATGTGTATTTCTGTGGATTATTAAAAAGAAATAAGGTTTACATTCAGGTACTTTTATTTTATTTAATAATTTAGTACATTCTTTTAAAGGATCAAAATTATTAATTACTGGGCAGACCAGGCAAATTTTAATTTATACAGGTCCCTCTAATTGAATAAAAGAAAGTACAATTTTATGTTTAAGTTCCTTTTTGCTTTTTCTGTATTTGTTTAAAAAGAAATTAGATTTTTGATTTCTTAAACTTACATTATCAACTTTTTAAGCTCGACATACTGTAGACACATAATATTTAACGGATACTGTTACAAGGATACCTAGGTACCAAAGGTTACTAAACATTTTTAACCACTGTTATTCTGTCTCATGAATGTTTGTTATTAGTGAAAAGTATATGCCTAAAAAGCAGTTATAAAAATTTTCACTTTTTAATGTACAACCAGAATCTTAGGATTAGATTAAACTCATTTACACTATCTTGCCCTTCTTTTATCACAAAATTGGTGATAAGTACATGAAACTATCATACAATGTTTGGTTTTTTAAAAAATCTTGTTTTTATTATTTGCAAAGATTTTTGGTAAAAATATAAAACTCACAAAAATATCGACCATTTAAATAGAAGGCTTCTTTCCATATTACATCAGATGATATAAAATCCAATATTACACAATAATTTTAAATATTCTATAGTAGTATCGTTTAATAACCAACAATTTTGTGCAAAAAATAAAAAAAACAGTGAATGCTTGATTTGACATTTGATGATGTCAACTTTATAGTGTAACAAAATTATGGAAGTCCGGCTCTGACCTACTATTCATTGCGCAAATTCCGCGGGGCCAATCCCCGATTCCCGCTGCTCTGCACGCCTGGACAATTTTGTTCTACAATATTGGGCTTCCATACACCTTTAAACTTCCCTGGTTCAGCCAAATGACTATTACTTAACTGAAGCGTGATTTTTAAATTCGACGAAAATATTTCCTTTAAATCCCTTACGGCCTGTTTTTTTACGCTTTATTAGCTCTTTTAGTAAATAAATGTTGTAATTCATTTTAATTTTATCAACGAATCGTTTTCCTGCAATACGGCACTCGGAGACTGTTCGAGTAAAAAATGTCCCTATCATAAATTTAAATTTGGGCATAAATTTCGACCGGAGCCAGTCTGACCTTATTTGGGCCGAGAGTTGCTTTAATTATGCCTTGTAAACCGCTGAACGTTTTATTACCGAACATAAAAAATGTAAGTGCTCGGCGGGCGTGAATAATGCGATTAATGTATGACTTATTTAGGTATTTTCACATAATTATGAGACATTTAAAATGCACATGTGCTACAAAAAGGGAACAGCCGAACAAGTTGGTTATTTATTATTATTTTACTTTTTAGTAATCGAATATTGGACACCAGATTTTTAGAGTAGTTTTTCTTATTCTAAATATTATTTGTTAAACGATGATGGACATACGGTGTCACCAGTAAAGTCCGCTTCAGCATTTTGATTCGAAATTTGGCACCAATTTCTGCTTTGATCGAGATAAAACTTAAACAAAAATTAGAAGTCGCCCGATCTGTTCTCTCTCAAAAAGTTTTTTTTTTCAAAAAATAATCAAAAAGTGGGGTTGCTTCTAAAAATAAAAAATTTAGAAAAGTTTTTCTAAATGCAATTTTTAGCAAATATAAAAAAAATTAGATTTATAATTTAGATTTTTTTCCATAATACTTCTTAGTTTTGACATTTTTTTGGAATTAGTGATATTTTAAATGTGTATTTTTCTACCAAATCCAAATTAAGCTATTAAAATGTGATGCAAAGTTATTTATATTATATATATATATATATATATATATATATATATATATATATATATATATATATATATATATATATATATATATATATATATATATATATATATATATATTATATTTAAATATATATTTAAATTGACCTGCGGTTGTTTTCTTAATGAGGGGTATACTGGGTATGTTACCCTTTGATTTGCAAGACAAAACCATATTCCTTTTAGGCATTTTGTTACGATATTGTAAGTAACTAACAATAAACACAAAATTATAGTCACAATTAAATAAACCAATAATCACTAAAATATGAAGGTTTTAATCAATTTAAAATAAAATCACAAAATAATCGCTTAAAAGGGTTGATGAGACAACGGCACACCGCGGGTATGATTTCATAAACACCGCACCGTCGCACACGAAATCAGGACTCCGGCTCTGTCAAAAGATAATGTGTTACCTACCTACAAACTGTGTGTAGGTAGGCATCACATTACAATATTTTGGGGAATTTTGGGGCCTCGCATGACAGTTATTTTCATAATGAGCCGGACACTTTTTGATCGAATACGCCTTAGTATTGGGCTTCCATTAACCTTCAAACTTCCTTGGTTGTCTACATATACACTGATAAATCAGTGTGTGGGTACGCAACATATTATACTGTATTAATTTTGTTTGATTTGCCTTGTGTGATTTTATTTTGTGGTTGCAGAAGTTTTTTGGATTAACAAAAACCCTCTGCATTTAGTGTTTATTAAATTGTGACCATGATTTTGTGTTTATTGTTTGTTACTTATAATATCGTAATGTCATCCTTCCAGTTTCTACCTAAATTAATGCTGGGGTGCCCCAGGGCACCAACTATGTTTCTCCTTCACATCAACGATCTCTCTTTTACAATCGATATTATTATTAGTTTCGCTGACGATAGCATCCTCCACTCTAATATTCAATTTCTTAATCCAACCTATAGGTCTGATTTGGAAAACACGCGCAGGTCAATGCAAATATCTCTTTTACAAGACCTTAAACTAATCTTGATTTGGGCTTCAAAAATCTTGTCCAGTTTAATGCTTCAAGACACAGTCATGTTCGGTGTCGCAAAAAAAGTAATTTAATCATTTTGGCGTTACTTTTGAGAATAACCTTAACTGACACAAACACATTACATCCATAGCCTCAGCTGCTTCAAAATGTTTGGATTTCTCTGTTGAACCAGAAAGTATTTCTTTCCGTCTAATCTGTATACTCTGTATGTATTCTAAATCAGACCATCTTTAGAATATTGTTCTTATGTCTGAGGAGTGGCGTTTTCTACAACTCTTATAAACCTAGATTCCAATTAAATTTATGGTAAGTTTTTATTTTTCTTGCCCCTTAATCCTTCATCGTTTTTAATTCTTTCCCAATTTATACCATTGTTTAAAAATCCCTGGATACTTTTGTTGACTTTTTAAAGGTAAAAATATTTTTCCTTTGGTGGTATTATTTGTTAAAAATATCGACTAAAGAAACGTTAAAATAAATGTATTCTATAAATAATCAATTTTTTTACCATAAAATATTTCACTTTTGGTGTAATTAGTTTTAAGAAGGGCGAATATTATAAATTTGTGCAGTTTTAAGGTTTGGTCCAATTGGTGCCTAATAACTTAAAAATTATGAGTTTCCGACAAAATTTGACCTGAGATTCGTGATCAGGGCCCCAAAAAACCCCGTAATGAAAATTTCAGTAAAATCGGCCGAAGGACCGATAAGGTAAAAATTACTAAAGTAAAAATTACAAAAAAAGCTTTTAAGGAAAAAATATTATTATAAATATATTATTATTAATTGCATTCAAAATTAATTAAATGATAATCACCCTTCGATGTCGCTGATTGCGGTCAAAACCCCTATTGTTCCCGGTAATCCCGACAATCCACGTCAGATAATAACCCATAAAGTCAAGAGGGTCTCACAGAGCCCCAAACAGAGGTCACGTGTCGAACGAATTGCCACCTCGTCTAATGAACAATGCAGTTTGGAGTGTGTGTGTCTAGTACGTGTAGTATGCCTCAGGTATATTATATGCCATTACAAGCGATAGAGGAGCCACGTTTACCCTTTTAGGGGTTTATTAAAGGGTTGTAATGGTTATTTTGTTGTGGTGTTATGTCTTGATTAAAGGACTAACTTAAGCTATTCTATAATCTGGTCATTCTCTATTAAATAGGAAGTAATCATGGTTACTGAATTTTTAAATCAATAAAAAAATTGTTTTGTTAATAATTTCACAGTATTGTGGCGAATTCATGTTTTAGTATGTTTTCGTTGGTATTATTCCCCGGGGTATAGCATACTGAGCCTCCTCAGAGCAAATTTAAAACAAAATCAAAACAGACCTATTACAAATCTATTTTTACCATATATTCCTGGCTTATTAAATAAAACCGAATAGGAAATAAATTTAATATTCGTACTATCATTAAAACACAAACGCTATTAGATCTCAACCAACAAAAACAAAACCATACAATTTTCTTTTTTTTTTTATATATATATATATATATATATATATATATATATATATATATATATATATATATATATATATATATATATATATATATATATTATTATATTTATATTATTTTGGATTTATTGAAGTCAAACTTACACCGGCGAGTAGTACGGGTCACTAAATCTAATTTTTTCATAAAATTCTTGTTTTTCTGTCATTTTCTCATAAATGACAAGAGCTTCACAAAAAAGATAAATGACAAAGTTGTTAATAATATAATTTTCTACAAAAAAGAAAATATGATGTAATATTGTAATGTGATGCCTACCTACACACAGTTTGTAGGTAGGTAACACATTATCTTTTGACAGAGACGGAGTCCCGATTTCGTGTGCGACGGTGCGGTGTTTATGAAACCATACCCGCGGTGTGCCGTTGTCTCATCAACCCTTTTAAGCGATTGTTTTGTGATTTTATTTTAAATTGATTAAAACCGTCTTATTTTAGTGATTATTGGTTAATTTAATTGTGACTATAATTTTGTGTTTTTTTTTATTACTTACAATATCGAACAAATGCCTAAAAGGAATATGGTTTGTCTTGCAAATCAGGGTAACATACCCAATATACCCTCATTAAGAAAACAGGCGCAGGTCAATTTAAATATCACTTTCACAAGACCATAAACTAATCTTAAATTGGGGCTCCAAAAATCTTGTTCAGTTTAATGCTCCAAGACCCAGTCATGTTCGGTGTCGCGAAAAGGAATTTATTTATCATTTTGACGTTACTTTTGAGAACAACCTTAACTGACACAAACACATTACATCCATAATCTCAGCTGCTTTAAAAAACCTTGGATTCCTCTTTTGAGCCAGTAAGTATTTCAATCCGTCTAATCCGTATACTGTGTTTGTATTCTAATCAGACCATCTTTAGGATATTGTTCTTATGTCTGGGCAATGGTATTTCTTACAATCTTATCATTCTTAATTCCATTCAAAAAAGATTTGTTCGTCTTATTATTGATCCCACGTTTACAGAAAAGCTTCTTCTTTTTTCCACCGACGCTACAGCGTGGATGGGATATGTTACATTTTTATGGGTATTTTCAGATTTGCTCGGGAGTTGGAAGTATATCCTCTGACTTAACAGAGCAACACGTAGTGCCACTTTTATGCATCCTTTAACAGTCCAACTTAAGAAACCCCGAACTTTCCACTTTCTTTGTTCTATCATCCCCAGAGTGTCTAGACTGGAATCTGCTATCCGCAGAAGTTTTCCCTTCTTCAAATATTTAGGTCTGGTGTTGATAAACTCCCCTTTACCACACTTAACGGTACGATAGTATTGAAGCCTTAGCCTTGGTGGACTGTCTGACGATATAAAAAAAATTCTTATGTTAAAAATTCTATACTTCTTGTTAAATTTGTTTATGTTATCTGCATGGGGTAACACTATTTTATTGTACTTTTATACAAATTAAAAATTTATAAAATATTGTATTACCCAAAACACATCTAACCAGTTTAAAGTCCTAGTTAAGTTTGTTGACATTCTTGACATTGCCAATGTCATGATTTGTTGTATAAAGAAGGCATTCGATTACAATATCTAAAGTAAGTGTTTTCTATGACGTTTATTTTTCAGAGATAATCCTGTGAAAAATGTTATAATTAGTTAAACTCATTGTTTTTGCCCTTCTTTTATTATAGGAATCCATGATTTTATGAAACTATCTATACACATCAAATTTGGGAAACCGTTGACCCATTATTGATATGGTTCTGAACGTGAAAAACTAAAAGATACGGGTTGATTAACTTAGATTCGGATGAAAATGTTTAAATTTTGATTTATTTAAAATCGTTAGTTAATTTGAGTTAAGATTATTGGTAAAGAATAGACTTCTAAAAATATTAACTATTTAAATCAGCTCTAAGTTCAATAATTATTTTGTTAAATTCTATAATTAAAATCAATAATACCAATTAATTTTAAATATTTATAATAGTTTCGTTTATAAACCAATTATTTAAAAATTATAATAAAAACCGTGAACATAGTTAGTCTGAATTTGATGATGTCAACTTATCATGTAACAAAGAATTATGGAAGTCCAGACCTGACCTCGTTCATTGTGATTAATCGCGGCGATTCCATTCCCGCTGCCCTGCACGCCTGGACAATTTTTTTACAGCTGACCTCCCATACACTTTTAAACATTCTTGGTAGCAGTGCCGTATCTAGGTATGGCCCCCTTGGCGGGCTTAACATTTGCCCCTCACAACGGGATTTGGGGATTATGGAATACCTTAACGAAAACGGGATCGGAGGTTTCCCGATTACAAAATTAAAGTGCAAAGTTGTAGATCTAAAGTTTTTGATCCGAGGATTTCGTTTTTTTAAAAAATTAAAATTTTGTGGGAATTTGTGTCAAATTCTATTTAAAGGGAAAATGTTAGCCCCTATTTGAAATAGACCGATTTACATAAAACAACTGTGAGTTTAGCCCCAAAGAAGGAATATAAATTAACATACATCTAATTGAGGATGATTAAATTTAAACAAATTTTCCCAATAAAAAATAAAGTTAAAAAAATACTGGGGTTTAAACCTTCAAAAGGGTAACATTAATACTTTTAAAAATTAAATAATATGCAACAAAATATTTAATTGAAAACTTGAAATTAATGTATTTACAGAAAATTTTTAAAATTTTTTATAAAACATGTAAAAATTTTTTAAAAATATACAGGGTGTTTCAAATTCGACTGTAAATTTTTGGGGCTACCGGAAACGGTAAGAAATACAAAGAAGTTTAAATTAGGGTTATGTATCAAAAAAAAAATCCAGGGCCATAAAAAAAGTAAAAATGTTGGATTTTTCACGAAAACGAAACGTCGTAAAAGGACTCCCCAAAATACCAAAAACGCAAAAACCGATAAGAATAATTTTTAGTTTTTTTTTACCTTTAAAATAAGCTCAAAAAAAAAAAAAAAATTGGGACATTTTAGTTATTTTGCCAAATTTTAAATTAAAAGAGACTTTAATTTTTTAACATTTATTTTTTGGGTTTCCTTGGGAAAAAATTTGCCCCAAACCCCTTTAATTCCTTGTATCTTTTCCCCCCATGGAAAAGAGCCAAATTTTAAAAACATATATATTAGCAAAAACGAATGACTAAATGATTTACAGAAACTACCAAAAAACTTTTAGTTTCAACTCCCCAAATTAAAAATACCAATTTATCTGCGCTTAAATATTAAAAAAAATTAAGGAGTTATATTTCCTATAGGTATCGGGATAAATTGAAATTTTATTATTAATTCATACTTTTTTTTAGTCTTAATTTTATTGAAAATAATTAAAATTTAAATATCTAAGTTAAAAAAAGTTATAAATTGTTCTGTTTAATTTTTTTTTATTTAATTAATTTTGTCAATAAAAATATTTAATATGACAACGATATTAAAAACTGATGAAAAAAATGTTTTCCCCTGCCACCGCCTAGATACGGCCCTGCTTGGTAGACAACACATTTACAAAATTTCGTGGAATTGTTTACTGTTGGGAAATTTTTTAACGGCCCCAGTTTTTTTTTATAGTGCCGACATTTTTTGACTTTGCCCCTGGGAAGGGGCCCCAAAAACCCCAAATCCTTGGGTTTTTTCCGCATGCGTAGATAAAATTGTTCTTTAATACTGATTTTCGATTAACCTTGATTCCACATCACATAAACCCGCTTGCTTTAAGCTTATGCGCAAAAACAAAATTATCTCCTATTTTTGATGTACCCTTGTATACATTTTTACTACCACCGCCCAATAAGAAAAGACACCTAGAATTGTCTGGTGGCGTTTAATAAACTATATTTGATTGTGTTTTTGGAACGGGATTTTTAAATTGGTACCCATAATATCAAAACTCATATCAAACCGAAAACATTTATAAATAAAAAAAAGAATTCCCCTTCCCTTTAAAAAGGGGTTTTTTAAACTCTTTTGTCTATAATAATAGGCACTTATACACACAAAATTATTATCTTTCATGAAGTCTACTAAGCCAGATGTTAAGAATAGGTACAGTTCTCCATGGAGCCCATCGGCCTAATAAACGCAACGGGTGGCAATTAACTTTAGTGACGGCAGGGGGCTAAATTTAAATTGCTGGGTAAATTGGGGAACAGTTTAAACCATCTTTTCTGGAATTTCAAGCCCCAAAAAAAATGGCTCCGGTTTCAGATAAGGATTTTCCCACGTAAAAGACGTTTTAAGAGAAAATAAAGTAAAGTTTTTGTTTTATACTAAAGTTTTTATTATATAGTACAGTTCTTGGAATGTGCTACACGTTGAAATGTGATTCATAAAGCATGGTTCTGAAATAACCTCGAGAGATTGGGTTATTACGGGACGGAGTTATGAAGGTGCTTCGTCGATTATTTGTAAAATAAAATATTTATTATACGTTATATTAAAGTAAAGTTTTGCCAGAAACTTCTACTTTTTAACGCACCACTCGGACCTAACCTCGAAACTGAACAAACTTTTCTAAAATTCCTCGTTTTAAAATTGGAAGATTTTATTATGAACATTTATTGTTTTCTAGGATACATTTATTTTAAATTTTTTTAGTAGTTATTTGTAACAAAAATAATCACAAAAAGAAAAATATTTCCTACCTTTGAAAAGTTAACGAAATTATCTAGGGATTTTTAAGCAGTGGTACAATTTGAGAAACAATTGAAAAGCGCCTACTTTTTTAATCGGAATTGTGTCAAAATAAATTTTACATTAACGGCATTTATTTTGTTTGTGTTTAAAAAAGAGAATGTTAATATGTTCTATAGTTTTGTGGCGGATCCATCTAATAAGTTCTTGTCGAGTCAACCACCTGTTTCTAAAGAATGGGACCACTTCGATCCTGGTCTAGAAAGTATAGCTAACTGAGCTGAACCTAAGCTTTTATATATGTCCAAAAAATTTTAAAAATGCAGATGTTTGGTTTTTTTTTTTATTAAACTTAAAAAAAAAGATAATAGATCATATCAAAAATACTTAAAGGTGTGGTTCCCTCCACGCGGCCGTCGCATGCGACTAACGCAATGCGACTAACCCATGCGGCCGCCTTTTAATCAGGTGGTTTCTTAGGCCCGGGGCTCAAACTCCAAAAGAAAAATTATTAGGAAAAAATAATCTTTGGAAAGAGCGTGATGGATGATCTAGAATATATTTTTTTTGAAAAAAAAGAGGATGACGAAGAAAAGACAGGGGTTGTTATACTACATTAATAAATCGACATTTTTGCAACAGGAGGGAAAAAAATTTTGGGAAAATATTTTAGACTGAATAAAGCAGAGTTTATTTTTTATTCTTGACTTAATAAAAAAAAGAATAAAGTCCGAGCCAGAAAAACAGAGTTGAATATCCAACCCCAAAAAAAAAATTAGCCATTGTTTTTAAAGGAAATCTAAAACAGGTGTACCAAATTCGAGTCTTATCATTGGGATCGGGGAAAACCCTTTGAAGAGATACGAAGTCGGTTAAATGAAGGCAAAGTTCCCGTTAAAATCCCAAATCAAATGCCACCTTAGAACTTTAAAATTTTAATACTTACTTTGGAAACCGGGATTATTCTGATTTCGTTTTTATTTTTTATAACTTAATTTGAATGAATGTAAAAAAAATAACTTTTACATTTTCATTCCTACTTTTTCTGTTCTACAAGATAGGATTAGAAAACACCGACGTTTCGTCTTTGAGCTGCCATCATAAACCCTTTTATACGGGCCTGGATTTTTTTAAGGATTTTGACCCAAAATTTCCCCCAAAACCAATAAATGTATTGCACTTATTCAAAAAATTTATTCATGGCAATTTTCATGGGAAAACCCATATGTTGAGAGAGCCCAAAATATTTTTTTAAAGGATCTTAGGACAAACCTTTTTTTTGAAAAATGCGAAACATTTTTTCTCTTTAAAATCCCTAATAAAATCCAGGCCCCTTTTAAAAATAAAGTTTTAATTTTTAAAAAATTAAAAACACCAACAAATAACACAAACAAAATATCAGTCGCAGACACAAATGCGGCTACACTGCTTCTTCAGCAGTCCATTTCCATCAATCGCAGTCGTTGACAGCGGACGCATACGACGGCCGCTTGGAAAAAAACCAGGCCCTTTAAAAACATGAGTAGGAGTGCTTTGCGGCTAACGTAGTGCGTTAGTCGCATGCGGGGGGCCGCGTGGAAGGAAACATACCTTAAGAGGGCATTTACGTTACACCTTAGGGGTCCGAAAGGAAGGGGGACGGGAGTGGAGCAAACTCCCTCCCCTTTTCTGATAGCCGCATTAAAAATATTATATTTTAAGGCTTTCCCAAAATTTGGGTATCGATGCGATGTTGTTTCCGATTGGCCTAAAAAAACGTTTTTCGGAACTATTTTTCACTTAAATGACATAAATTATACAAAAATTTTAAAATAAAGAAATAATCTATGCCTCTTCTGTAACGGATTTTTGGAAATGAGTCGAGTTATAGAAAATAGTACCAAACAAAACCGATTTTAAGACCTTTCAATTTAAAGGGAAAATTTTAAAAACCAAAAAGCAAATTTAAAAAAACTTTTTTAAAAACAAGGGAAACCTAGATTTAAGTGTTGGCTTTCATAGAGTTTTTGAAAATTATCGATAACTTATACCGTTTTTTAGAAAACATTATGCCCCGAACCCCAAATTGATCCACTCTGAGGAAGGGCTCAAGTAATGTAAAGTTATTAGTCCCCATCCAATGATTTTTTAAAATTGCTAAATATAAAAACCCCAAGGCACAAATAAATTTTTCATACAAAAATATTTTTCAAAAAATTTTTCCTTAAAATAATTAAATTTTTTTACATGTTTTGGATATGAACTAGCATCCACGAAAATGTTTTAAAGAAAAAAGCACACTGTGAACACTTAAATAATACAGCCAATCTTCCTTGGAAGAACAAGGTCTTCATACTAAATCCACTAAATCTTGGGAGCAGCTGATACGTGGTTCCTGTTGTTGTCTGTAGAAAGCAGCACTGCGCAGATGAAATTTTTGTAACAGCTGTTATATATGATATACGTAATTTTCTATTTAAAACCACCAAAATGTAATTAAAAAAATGTAAATCCGGGGTTTTTATACTAAACCATCGATAAGTTCCTATCCAGTGTTTTTAATAAGACCTTTTTTTTTAAAAAAACTAACCATTAAGGTTCCAAAGACAAAATGCACATAAGTTGCGTTGTATTATGTATCAAACTGTCCAAAAAATTTGGAGCTTTTTTGACGTTGTGTTACATCCACAGTGTCGATGTATTTTAACACTTTAAACAACAAAATCCAGCTATAATGAAGAGTAATTTTCGAGCTGGGAAGTTTCGAGTATCGCGTTGACAGTTCAATTTGCCGTTAATTGGAAACTTGTAATTGGGAAATATTTGCCAACAGTAGTTCCATTATTACAAGTGATTATTTGTTTCCAATAATTAAATTTGCATGGTAAAATGGCGATCCGAGGGTGAGATTTGGTTTCTATTATTTATTTGTGTAATGAATTTTCGTAAGCCTTTTTATAATATTGAACCATCTGTGTATACTTTAATATATTTCATTATACCAATAAAATTTGCAAATTTTGGTTTTTTATTTTAATATATATATATATATATATATATATATATATATATATATATATATATATATATATATAAAAATATATATATATATATATATATATATATATATATATATATATATATATATATATATATATTTATATTAAACTATCTTTTTAAAAAAAGGGATTCAACCCGTTTTTTTTAAAAATTTGTTTTCACAACGTTTCCCCGGGAAATCATATTGGCATTTTCGTGATTTTTTGGCTCTGCTTTTCGACTTGAACTACCGGGCCCTGTGCGTTGCATTTGGTTTTATTCCCTGCCGCCGGAGGTTGAATAAAAAGGTCCTGGGGCAACCGGAGGCGCCTTGTTCGGGCTTTCGGTTGCCTTTGGGAATTTTGGTTGTTTTCCATATGCTTAGGATGTTGGTGGCATCATCGCGTTTGTTAAGAGTACCAGCTTTTTCTATTTGGGAGGGTTTCCTCTTATTAGTCTGGTCTTGTGGTTTTTTTTATTGCTGAAAATTTTGTCTAAATTTGTCGAAGTCGATTGTGTGTCCTGTGTTTTGTTTAAAAGGGCGGAGGTTGTTTTTTTTTTTTTATACTTTTTTTATGTTCCTGAATACTGACGGATAACCCCCTTTTTGTTTGTCCCACATATTTTTTTTCCAGTTCTTACAAGGAATGCTATAGACCCCATGGTTTTTCAACTTGTTTTTTTATTTTTTGGGGTTTCCCTTTAAAATATTGGCTAGTGGGGTTTTGTATTTAAAAAATTGGTATGATTTTTTTTTTTCAGGAGCCTTTCGATTTTGTCGTAATTTTTAGGGTAGGGAGAGGCCTTTGGTCTGTCCTTCATCCTGTTTTTCCCTTTGGATGGATTTTTTGTCGCCTGAGTGCTTTTTGGATGATCTTTTCATTGTAATTGTTTTCTCTGAGCGCTGTTGTAATTGTTTTTATTTCTTTTTGTCTATTGTCCTTCTCCGTGAGGCGAATAGATCTTTCTCTCAGTTTCAAGACAGTTGAAAGCAGACAACCCGTTCACTATGACACTCTTTTCCTAGACGCTTTTTGCCTCCCTTTAAAACAGGATTTGTAAATTGGGCTGAACATTTTTGCACACAACAGAGAAACCAAGGTCACTGTAAGAAAAACATCGTTGTCTTGCAGTAAGATGTAACAATCTTACTTTCGATGCCATACTGAAATCACATTTAGCCGAATCGACATTGGGTTTTAACGGTACAACTTTAAGATTTGATAAATATTTTAAAATACTTGTCATTTATTTAGTTAAGAATTAACGTTCTGCATGTATCCACTTGACTCTGCTATAATCAATTATGCTCTAACAATACGCCCCGTGGACTCTTTAATCCATTTAAAAGCTCTTAAAACCTACTCGTAGGCCAATTAGAATTGTCCATTATTCACGGCGTAATATTGACACAGGGAAAGTGCATTTGTCGAATTTAAATAGTTTGGGCAAACAACGTTGAGTTTAGTTGTTGGTAACTGCTGGGAAAACAAACCGAAAAGCCTGATCTGCAAAGCTAATAGACATTACTTGGGTAAAACTATCGGAGACGGCTTGTTTGCTGTATGGTGATATTAAATTAGCTTAAAATTTTTGATATTATTTCAAGGAAACCGTAAAATATGTATATATGCCGTTATATATAATGAGCGCTAAAAGATTTTGACAACATTAAATTTGATCTAATTCTTTCAAAAAAAAATTATGTATAAAATAACCTTAAATATAGTGAGGGGCGGTTTAACCCGCAACGTTTGAACGGGTCAGGTTTTAACTTGTTTGTTCCCTTACTGCCATCGAAAGAAATAGATGAAATTTCCAGTTCAAAAGTACTTTGACCCGCGTTTCTTTAAAATTTACGGGCGTTAGATTATCCTTAGGTTTTTTTTTCGTTTTATTTTCGGGTTTAAAAATAAAAGAAAATTTAATTGGGTTTAAAAAAAGTTAAAAGCCCAAAACAAGGGGTTCAAAAGTTTTGTTTTGAAAATGCCCCTTTTAAGTTTAAAAAACTGGAAACCCCAAAATTTTTTTCCGTCGAAGCGGCCGGGGCCCAAAACAACATCTTTTAAAGTCGATAATATTATTAAAAAGTTATCGACTAGTGATTGTCGAAAGTCAGCTGTGGTGATAAAAAATAAATTCAAAAGAAAATTAAAACATAGACATTCATGTTTCTACTGTCAAACGACGCTTAAAATTTTCTTCGGGTTGCATGGTTGAAGGCCGACGAAAATACCTTTAATATCTAAAAAAAAATAAAATAAAAAGTCCCGACTTGTATTCGCAAAACAGTATAAATCGTGTTCAAGTTTAGACTGGTCTAAAGTTTTGTGGAGTGATGAAAGCAAATTTAATTTAATGTCATCTGATGGTGTGAGGTATGTCTAACGTCCTAAAAAAAAAAAAAAAAATGATTTTCGTTATCAAGTACCCACTGTTAAACATCGAGGTGGTGGTGTGATGGTTTAAGGGTGTTTTTCACGCTCTGGCGTTGGACCATTAGTTCGAATTAAAGAAAATATGGACCGGTTCGTGTACAAAAATATAATAAACTCAAATGCTGCCATATGCTAAGCAAGATATGCCAGCTGGGTGGTATTTCCAACATGATAATGATCCCAAACACAGATCCAAGTACATTTGTAATTTTATAAAATGCAAAAATGTCAACGTTCTAGAGTGGCCAAGTCAAAGTCCAGATTTGAATCCCATAGAACATCTGTGGGAGGAGTTAGATCGTAGAATAAGAATGCAAAATTATTTGGATAAAGACGCTTTATATGAAGCTTTGAAATATGAGTGGGGGAAAATTCCGTTGAATCGATTAGAGAAGTTGGTTGACTCGATGCCAGCGCGGTGTGAAGCTGTTATAAAAGCTAAGGGATATGCTACTAAATACTGACTTTCCCATTGCTAGAGATGCTAATTCTATGTTAGAAATATTTTCTTTTCCATGATGTCAAAATACTTATGATCCACTAATTATTTTATTTTTAAAAATTTTCAGTTTATTTTGTTGCGAACTTAGGTTATTTTGTATATATGTAACCTATTAACTTTTTTATTTATATATATATATATATATATATATATATATATATATATATATATATATATATATATATATATATATATATATATATATATATATATATATATATATATCATATTCAATTGTAGTAATGGAACTATTGTTGGCATCACTTGTAATAATAGAACTACTATTGGCAATTATTTCCCAATTACAATTTTCCAATTAACGGTAAATAGAACTATCAACGCGATACTCGAAACTTTCTACCTTGAAAATGACTCTTTATTATAGCTGGATTGTGTTGTTTTAAGTGTTAAACTACATCGACACTATGGATGTAACATAACTTAAAAAGGCTGCAAATATTTGAATAGTTTGATACAAACTAACTTATGTGCATTTTTTCTTTGAAGCCTTAATGTTAGTTCTGGTTGAAAAAGATCATATTAAAAATATTTTTATTAATTTGGCAGACTTTTTAATGATCATTTTGTATGAGACTAAGTTCATAAGTCACTTAATAAGTGTTTTACTGAAAGGTCTATTTAAAAAAAGAAGAGAAGATACTTATCATAAAATAATGTACGAATATCGGTGGTTAAAAATGCTTTCCTAATTTAATAATTTGTGGAAGATCAGGGAAGTCTTTGCAAAAAAATTGCAGAGGGTTAAAGTTTTTTAAAACCTATATCTATTATACGCGTAAACAGAAATATCAAGTGCAGAAAATATACTTATATCAACATCAACCCTTAATCGTTAACCAGGTATCATGGAGGAGAGCTTTTTAAATGACCTTCCAACAAAGCCTTGTTCTTGGCTTTTCAGTTTTCTTTCTAATCGACGCATTTCTTTTCTTGTTAATGCACACTCTTTTGGCTTTCACCAAATAAATGATAACGGTTTCCAGAACTCGTTATTAAAATCGACCCTATTTTTTCTTTACAAGTAAAATCTCCTCTCATTCACGATTAATCCCATTAACAGTTTTGTTGATAATAGTAACCCTTACTCTAATAGTAAGAATTTTAAGCCAGTCTTCAATCCTGATTTAAAAAATAAGCGCAGGATAATGCAGATATCCTGGGACATTAAAATTCCTGTCGAATTTAATGCTTTAAAGACACAATCTTGTTTGCTGTCTCAAAAATGGGTGACAGTATTTATTTCTTACTTGTGAGCGGCCATATTCTTCAGGTCAATTAGTCATAGTCAATCTTATGGGCTTTACTTTTGAGAATTATCTTAACTGGTATAAACATAGGTACCCAAAGCTGCTGCGAAAAAGCTCGAATTCCTTTTTTTGGGTTAGGATGAATTTCCTGAATGTATTTCAAATGAGACCCTGATAAGATACTCTTCCCATATAATATAATAATTATATTATTTTTATATATATATAATATATATATATATATATATATATATATATATATATATATATATATATATATAATATATATATATATATATATATATTTATTTATTTATTTTATTTTAAACTAAAAACTATTATGCATTGCGCAACTGAAACATGACCGTTATTTTGACAATTATTAAATAAAAACAATTACTATATATTATGTAAGCCTTCTAGGTAGAAGTAAGAATAGAAGGCTGAAGTCCTAGGTACTAACGTTCGGTGGGTGTCCTAAGTATAGTAAGAGGGACTTTATTTACACGAGACTTAAATATTTTAAGATTTAAAGAAGAGGCAGCCATCTGCGGGTAGCAGGTTCCGTAGTCTGGATACTCTAGGGATAAGGGAACGAACAAACTGAAAAGTACAAGGCCTCTCTAGTAAAACTGTAAAGGAATGCAAAAAAAGTGGCACTGTTAAAAGCTGCCAGGAAAGAAATTATACCGGTCAACTCCTCAGAGCAGAAGCTGTAAAAATACCTATACAAGAGCGACTGTTTTCTTACAGCTCCTTGGTGGGCAAGAAAAGAGCCTTCCTGTAAGCATGGGATTATTGATAAGACGAATTGAATAAAATCAAGACTGCTAAAACTTGCAGGAGATGCCATTCCCCAAAAATGGGAACAATATTTTAATCTGATAAGAGTAAGATTGCAGAAAAAATAATGCACTGCTTAAGTGCAATCTAAGTTTGGTCGCAAAGGTGACAGCGGAAAAAAACGTCCACACTTGTAGGTGGTACTGTCAATAGATATTTGTAACACTGATGTGAATATAAACTTTTTAAAACTTAACCAAACTATGCAGGAAAACCATCAAGAAAAGATTAAAATCTCATCATTTAAAAAAATATCGCGATTTTTGCGATTGCTATACCTCAATCCCGAGATTTTCAAAACTAAAAACAAACTTGGATCCCGGGACTTCGGGATCCCGGACTTTAAACCCTAAAGCATAGGTTATAACCTTAAAATACCGACCGTACGTGTTAAAACGGACCGTTATTTAAATCGTTGTATTTACACATGAAAGTGTATTTGCCCAATTTAAATAGTTTATTCAAATAAAATGGTGTTTGCTCAGTGGTTTAAGTAGCTGCTGTTAAAACAGACCGAAAAGCTCGCTTTGCAGAACTAATAGACCTCTTAACAGTTCCTGAACCAAGCTTTATTATAATTAGCTACTTTAATGTTTGGAATTGAATTAAATTGCAGCTGCACAACAAAAAAAAAACTTGTATTTAAAAAATAAGTGTGCAAAAGCTTACTGTTCTTCAGAGATGCTTTCAACTTGTAACGATAAAAACCACGATTAACTCAACACAAATCACGAGATACAGGGGGGTTAGTTGTGGTAAGTATATATAATATTTATTTTTATCATATATTTCTAAAACTGAAACTCGTTTGCAAGTTGTTTTAACTTACATAGAATTAAAAAAAGACCCAAAACATCAGTTTAAACATCATATAACTATTTGATAAAAAGTCTTAAAGAAAATGGGGAAATGAGGGAGCTTGATGCAATTTTTCTATATTGTTTGCCAAATATTCATAAACCGAATGTCCCACTACGTCCAATAGTCAGCTTTGTTAATAGTACCACCTATAATATTTCAAGATTTTTGGTAAATATATTAAAGACAACTTTTGAGAATACTACAGATTATAACATAAGGGACACCTTCTCCTTTGTTAATATTATTTCTAACTTTAAATTACCACCTAACTATGATATCTCTGAATGTTGTATCTTTGTTTACTAATATTCCGTTAAATCTCATTACTGAAATTTTAGAATAAAAATGTCAACAAATTGAAAGGTACACCACTATAACGAAAAATAATTTTTTAAAGGTAATTAATTTAATTTTTTGTAATACCGTTTTTAGTTTTAACAACCGATTTTGTCGACAAATATTTGGAACAAAATGGACAAAAAGCGATATTTGCAATATTGTTTTGACTTTATTTAAAGATGTGACACATTTGGAAAATGTATTGAAAAATAAATAATAATTATTTAATATACAATTTACTATTGTATGTGTATTCCTTTTCTGGACACTGGAGTTATAAGAACGGCTGATAATACGGTTATCTTGGATTGGTATCAAAAAGAAACAGCTTCGGGTAGATTTTTAAATTACTTCTCAAACCACCACACGAATCAAAAGTATAATACTGTCATTGCTATGAAGAACAAAGTAACACATATTAGTCACGAAAGCCTTTTACAAACCAATCTAAAAAAGTTATTTGATATCTTTGTCAATAATGGTTATCCGAAACATATTTTAAAAAAATAATATATGATTTCAACCTTTATGATGGTCCAACAGAGGACTTCGATGAACATGTAAAAAACTTCCTTACATCAGAAATTTATCACACTCATTTATATCAATATTTAAAGAATTTCCAGAAATCAAGATAGCCAAATATAATAAAAAAAATGTCGATTTATTCACAAAAGTTAAAGAAAAAACATTTTATCGACTAGATTAAAATTGTTTGCCATAGTTTTATTGTCATTCCTCATCTGAAAGAGGTGTAGCATTGTAATGTTTTTTAACTTTTTCTAACTCCAAGTTTGTAAGTACTACCTAATTTTAAGACTATTTAAAATGTTACTTATAGGTCCTTTTTTTATATAATTTTTAGCCTCTCCTGATTAAGTTAATAAATACTTGACGAAATATTGGGGATAAAAAACAAATGAGTTTTTATTAGTCATTACTTACCTATATATATATAAATATATATTATATATATATATATATATATATATATATATATATATATATATATATATATATATATATATATATATATATATATATATAATATATATATATATATATATATATATATATATATATATATATATATATATATATATATATATATATATATATATAACCAATGTATCGAGATAAACGCAGTCATGTCACCACAGATACAATGTAATTCGACAAATGCACTTCCGTGTGTAAATATTATCCAGCACGTTGAATAATGGACAATTCTAATTGGTGCACAAGTGGGTTTTGAGTGCTTTTAAAACCGCTGAAGAGGTCTGCGGGTCGTGTTGTCAGAGCAGAATTGATTTTGGCCAAGTCAAGTGGGCGATTGACTACACTGGCGTAATGTTTGCGGTCTTTTCGGAGCACTTTGATAGATTTCGAATGAAACAAAGACGTTTAAAAGCCGATTGGAAATAAAATTTAGAGATAAAAGGTTTTTCTTACTTTGAGTCTAAAAAATTATCTAGGATTACGGTGGCAGCCAGGCCCAGAGTAATAACGAAAAGAGTGTCCCCATTTAGCCCATATAAGTTAATTTAAATGTCAATTCGTTATTTGTGCGTAATCCTTTCCTTTTTTTTGTTTACAAGGGAAAAGTCTTAATTTTTTTTAAAATTTTGCATCATTAAAGAGTTCATATCCAAAAAGTTTTTAAAATTGAATATTAACAAAAATTATAAAATAATTCTCCTTACTTGGGAGAAAATGGCAAACAAAAATTAAATCAATAACCTGAATCTGCTCCTTGTATTTGCAATTGAAAACCACTTTAAGACCACTTACAGGATTTGGGGAACGAAACAAAATTTTGTATTGTAAAAAAGTTTCATGTTGTTTTTCCTTTTAATTTAACTTTGGATTTTGGGTCCCCTAAAGGTTTATAAATATTTGGTATTAAAATTCTTAAATAGGTTTTTTTTTTTTAATTTTTTCATTTTCTTTTAATTGTAAGTTTGCTTAAGATCCCTAGTTATTTAACTAACTTCCTCTTGCAGAAATTCCTTTCTGTTACATAAGGTCACTGCGCGGTTACATAGAGTACGTATGACCCCTTGCTTCGTTCCATTGGAGTGATTGGAATTCTGGTGTAAACATTGTCCAGTGTGGGTAGGTTTTCTGTATACCAAGGTTTGTACATGTCCATTGTTTCGTTTACTTAGAACGTCGAGAAAAAGTAGGGCCGAATTTTGTTCCTTCTCCATTGTGAATTTGATACCAAGGTCGAAGGCAATTTAAATGTTTTAGTCGAAACGTTGTGTATCAATAAACAAATAAAGACAATGGAAGTCCTAGATTTTAGTGTTAATAAAACTATAACATTGTCTAACACTTTCAAGGAAATCTATGAAAAATAACTAGTATATAACTACTACTAATTTAATAAAACGAATTTTCCAAAAACCAAACATTATCTGGCCTCAAAAATATAATGGCCTTCTTAATACGGCGCAATGTTATAACATTGTTTTTTGTTTAATGCGTTTATTTTAAAATTTTATCCAACAATCAGCAAAAGACTTTAAGCAATGTGGTATCTAAAGGACCCATATAAGCATAATATATCTACGTATGCTGTACATTTATTTATCAGATAATTTGTTATCTAAGACGCCTTAAAAAAAATCTAATTTAAAAACAATGCTGAAATATTTTGTTTATTGTTTCCTATCCATTATATTTGATTTTTTTTGTTAAATAAACGCCTTTTAGGTAACGGATTATGTACAAAATAAATGTGCTTCATATTTAGATATATTGGCTGTAAAGATACTATTTTAGACCTGCAGTTTCTCTTTTAAATTAGCCTGTTTTATGGAAATAAATTTTAAAAAAATCTCTACTAGATATTCTTCTTGATAATGTTCTAGAAATTTACACAATGCTTTATAACCAGTAACAAATTTCATTTTTTCGTACTGCAATTTTTCCATTCCTAAAAAGTAATAATGGAACAAAATTCTAAAACACGTACTTTTTTAAATTTTGTCGCTGAAAACAGATTAAGTCTGGTGTAAAAATTTGTTCTGCTGATGTTGCTCTAATGTGTAGCCGCGTGTTGACAGTAAGTGATACGCGCTTGGGAATTTAAAAAGCCACACTTTATTAGATTCTGAACGTCAAGTTTTTAATCTTTTAATTCACTTTAAACGGACGGTATGTTTTCAAATTAAATTGTTTTTCTTTAATTTTGAATTTAATATGGACAATTTTTTTACAGAATGGATCCTAATTGTCACAGTTACACATTATACAGGGTGATTCAAAAAATATGTGACGTCGCTTAATAGGAGATTTCTTGGAAAAAATAAAACAAAAATATTCACATAGCTCACAAATGGCCTCCTTTTTAATATTCAGATCTGGCATTTGTTCGTGTTGGCCAATTTTATTCTTTTTTTACCATTATTTCGTGATAGCTTTTTGGTTTTGGTATTATTAATACTAATTTGATACACGACACTTACTAAGTTTTACGTAAAAAAGGTACTGTTGGATTAACTCGATAAACTTGATGGCTTTAAGATATTTTAGGTTTATATTTGCACAGAACAAAAAGGGTAATAATCAAAATAATTTTTTTTCAAAAAAACACTTTTTCCTTTTTTTAAAAGTTATTTTTTCATCTACGCCAGGGTTTTAAATTTAGAAACATTTCAAAAGCCGATAAACTTATTAACTTAATTAACGATTTTTTTATAAATAATTAAATATATATAATTTAATATATAATATTAATTGTAATTTTTATTATATTTAAATATTAAAATATATATTATATATAAATTAAAATATCAAAAATATTTCAATTAAATTGTTTTTTTACTCTATATTTTAAAAATATTAAAAAAAACTATCCCCTATTTTTTTTAAAACACCTTTTAAAAATCCCCTTTTTATATATATATATATATATATATATATATATATATATATATATATATATATATATATATATATATATATATATATATATATAAAAATATATATATAACAACAAACTTATTAAGTAACGTAATATCAGTCGCTTTAGGTCATGTTTGGTTAATTCAAACTGTACAGGATGTCCAAAATTTAGTGTCAAACTCTTCAAATTTGAAAGCACTTTATTTTTCTTATAAGCCCTTGTATATTTTTAGGTCGTTAGATACAGAATTAACAAACAAACATTTTTCTAACTATAACCCTATCGAAATTCCTAACACATTAAAAGTTATTCGTTAAACACTCAATTTGGCATCTATTTTAATAGTAATACCATTGAATAAAATGATAGGTGGCTATGAAAAACAATTTATCGTCCATTATGTACCTGCATCTCCGTAGAAAAGGGTCGTAGAAAAAAAGTTTATGGGAACTTGTCATAATATTTTTAGGTTTTCTATTAGATTTCGAGAGTTTGCCCACATATTCTGGGACACCCTGTATATATAAATATATAAATATTATTTGGTTTTTAATGATTGTTACTAAAAAATTCTTTAAGACCATTTCAAGTCGATTAGTCGTCAGGGAAGAATCACTTTAAAATACCAGCTAAGATGTTTTTCTAGCATCTGTGAAAACTTATACACATCCTTTCCCAGAAATCTGGAAACTAATTTTAGATTATACTTTTCAAAAAGCCACCTGACTATCAATACTCTCATCAGATTTCGCCAAATTAATTACGTAAATGGCAGAAAATCTGGAGAAGTCTCTTCGAACACGCAGTCAACGAGCCGGAATGAAATAAATTGAAAAGATCGACAGTAATGCCGCAAACGACGATTTGGCAAGCGCTGCTGGCTCGGCTTTTTTGGCTCAAATTTAATCCGAACCTTTCGATAATTTGTGAATTGTCAGAACTTTCGAATCAAATTTTATCCTTGCTCTACCTGCCGGATCCTGAAATTCGGTTAATAAAATTCCTGAGAATAGGTTTAATTTCGGTTTGATGGGTTTATTGGGAAATATTTTTTTGTATGTTTCCCTATTTAAACTTATTTGAGGAAAATACGTGTTTGTTATAAGTTATAAATTGTATTTGTTACCTTTCTCAAACTCTTTTTAAATTTTCGAATGGTCTTTTCTTTTCCCCGATGTCTACCTCACCACATTCATAAGGAATTTGGTATGGTATGGTATGATTTGTGAATGTGGTGTGGTATATATCGGAAGAACGAAAAGACCACTCGAAATTAAGTTAAAGAATACAAAAAACATACGTAACGAGATGAGACGTCAAAGTCAGGGATTGCCGAATCCATTGGGTCAAAACAACACCGCGTTCAATGATCGGAAGCAAAAATTATTCATAAAGAAACCCATGAAAAAAAAGGGAAAATTTTAAAAAGGGTTTTCAAAATTTAAACAACAAAATATTTTAAAACCCCCAGATCGATATTCCGAATATCGCAGTCTTTTGGGGGCCGTGAAAAATCGCTTTTTTGGGGAACAACGGATATATAAGTGTGTCCAAATTGGGGGGGAATGTATGGGAAACTTGGAAACCACGAAAATAGAAAATCGGTTAAATGGGGAAATTTTTGGGGAATTAGGGGTTGTAAGCTAATCCCGTTTACTACATGGTTTTATCTATTTAGGTTTTTGATAAATTTTTAAAAAATCGTCCATATTTCTTTTTTTAAATAAATTTTAAATCTGTAAAAATTCTTTAAACAACTTTTTTTTTGAATATGACCGAGTAGTGAATTTTTATTTTCTACGTTTCGGGTTTTAAGAATCATCATCACTTTATTTTTTCATATGGACGCCATAGGATTTTTTTTGCAGCCAAATAGTGCTTTTTTTTGATTTAATAATGTATAACATGTTATAATTTAAGAGTTTATAACCGTTTTTTTTAAAAAAAAATATTTTCTCATTGGGTTGATTTCGGGAACGTATTTTTTTTGTAAACAATAAAAATTAGTAATTGGAAAAAGATAAGCTAAAAAATTTTTGAAAAAGGGTTTTTCAACATAGCTATAACGTTAATACCGTGTTACAACAAAAAAAAGCCCCATAAAAAAAAGTTAAGAATCATCATCAATTTTCTTTTTATATGGGCGCCATATTGGATTTTTTTTCAGCCAAGTAGTGCTTTTTTTTTTTATTTCAACAAAAACATGTTATACTTTTTGGGGTTTAAACCCAACACTTCAAAAAACCAAATTTTCTCTGTTGGCCTTGATTTCGGCGAATGTCCTCTAGCGTCGTTATCAACAAAGCTCGGGTATCCTATTAAAATTTTTTTAAATTTGAAAATGGTTAATTATTTAAAGAAAAACTTGATATTTTGCACGTTATTTCCAAAGCAATAGAAATGTTAATATAGTGCGCAAACGTATTTGACAATTTTCCTAAAGGCAGCATCCTAAATAACATACTTTGAAAATTGGTTACAAATTTGCTTAAATTCGAAAATTTTAAAAAACCACGACCTAAGAAATACGTTGAAGAAAATCGACAACGGGATGCTGCAGTTAACCAACATTTTAAAGAAAATCCAACATTTTCACCCCGGGATGTTGATAGAGAATTCCACATACCAAGTAAAACCATTTTAGGGTATTTTAAAAATATTTATATGTTGAAGAAATGAACAACATTTTGAAATTTAGGTCGTTATTATACATTTTTTATTTTAGTGGAATATTATTTAATTTTCATTGTTTTTGTTTTCACTTTTTTAATTAACTTGTTACGTTATTTTTATTGTAACACGGTATTACGTTATAGCTTTTTTCGCGAACCCATTTCTGTAAAATATCTGTTCAGCTTTTCTATTTTGCCAACTACAAAAATTTTATTGTTTACAAAAAATGACGTTCGCCGGAATCGGGGCCAACTGAGAAAATATTTGTTTTTTAAAAAAAATGAGGTTATAAACTCTTAAATTATAACATGTTATACATTATTGAAATGGGGAAAAAAAAGCACTATTTGGCTGCGTAAAATCAAAATGGCGTCCATATAAAAAAATAAAGTTGATGATGATTCTAAAAACCCGAAACGTAGAAAATAAAAATTGACTATTTGGGATATTCTTCAAAAAAAGTTGCTTTTAAGAAGTTTTTGAAGATTTGAAAAATTTTCACTTATAAAAAAAAATGGCCGATTGTCAAAATTGCATGTTTTAGGTTTTTTCAAAATTTATCAAAAACCTAAATAGATAAAACCATGTAGTAAACGGGATTAACTTACTAACATAATTGTCCAAAACTTTCCCCATTTAACCGATTTTCTATCTATCGTGGTTTCCAAGATCCCCATACATTCCCCACCAATTTGGGACACACTGTATAAGTCATAGCGTTTAAGAATAGTTTTAAGTTAACACTTAAAAACAGTTGAAAATACACCACCAACCAAGACGTTATATATTAACCAATAAATACAATGGAAGTCCAAAAGTTAAGTGTTATTGAAAACATAACATTGTCTAAAACTGTCAAGGAAATTCTTGAGCCTTGTTATACATAATAACAAAAAGGTAGACTTGCTTTGATCCCAGGCTCTTAATAGACAGAAAAATCAAAAATCCTGGTAGGTACAGGGTCTCTGATTATATTTACGTGGCTTCTGAGGCCTTTATTTTTGAAGACAGGAAAAATGTTTTATATAAAAATTGTAGAATTTTTTTCATATTATTTTCAAATTATCAGTAAAAAAATATCGCAATAAAAAAATGGAAAAAGATAGGCAATTCCTTTTTTAAATGAAACATCCTTTATTATGCGCTACAACGAAAGATCATTTTCTTTCTGATTTCAAATATATTTATAATAGAAAAAGGGGAAAAAAACTTTTTTCTTTGATTTTATCGAAAAAAGCTACTCCTGATACTATTTCCTAGAGTAAGATTGGAAACATTTACATATTTTTAAAAGGGTGTTCAGAAATTGAAAAACTAAAAAAGGTACAAGAGTAAAGGAATTTAAGAAGATATGGAAATAAATAATTGGAAAAAATTGGTCAAAATTACTGAATACCAATTTTTCGAACAAATGGCCTACTTTTATTTATTTGGGATTGAATTTATTTTAGTATCAATTTAAATTTTATAATCAATTTATTACATTTTTGCTGTTAAGTAAAATTCAGATACTGCGGCAAAAATTATAAAAAAGGAATAATAATGCTTTTCACTATCAACTAGTACAATTTTATTAATAATGATTTGTTAATTTGGAATTAGTTAATATTAAAATAATTTTCATCACAAATTAATAAAAGTAGGCCGATTTTTTCGAAAATTGGTATTAGGAACTATCTTTTACTTTTGAACAACTTTTCCTAGTAACTTATTTTCATATCTTCTTAAATAAATGCACTTTACTCTTAAACCATATAAAGTTTTTTCAGTTTTCTGAATACCGCGTATAAAAAAATTTGTTAAATGTTTTTATCTCAATCTTACTTTAAGAAGTAGCAAACATTTTTTTAAGAGTAACTTTTTTTGATAAAATTAAAAATAAAGAAGTTTTTCCTATTCAACACCTGTTCCGTGGACGGAAAAGGTATCGAATAAGAAAAACTTCTTTATTTTTAATTTTATCGAAAAAAGCTACTTGTGATAAAAATTTTTGCTACTTCTTCGAGTAAGATTGGGATAGAAACATTTAACATATTTTATACGCGGTGTTCAAAAAATTAAAAATTTAAATTTTACAAGAGTAAAGTGCATTTATTTGCAAAGATAGGAAATAAGTTAGAAAAAGTTGTTCGAAGTAAAAGGGAGTCTTTAAAACTGAAAAAACCCCACCTATTTATTTGTGATTAAAATTTCATTATCAATTAACTAATTTCCAAATTTTTTGTTAGGGCTTGATAGTGACAAGCTTTGACACTTCGCTTTTATAATTCATTGCAGTTTTTAGTTTGAATGCTTTTTAACGGAAAAAAAATTATAAAATTAATATTAAAAATTTAAATTTGATATTAAAATAAATTTAACACAAATAAATAAAAAAAGGGCCCGTTTTTGAAAATTGGTATTCGAGACTCCCTTTTTTAATTTTTTAAAAAAACTTTTCCAGTAACTTATTTCCATATTTTCTTAAATAAATGCACTTTACTCTTGTAAAATTTTAAGTTTTGTCAATTTTCTAAACCCGCGTATAAAATATGTTAAATGTTTCTATCCCAATCTTATTTTTAGAAATGGCAATTTTTTTATCGAGTAGCTTTTTTCAAAAAAATAAAAAAAATAAAATTTTTCCCCCCTTCAACCCCCCGTGGACATACTGTTTTTGGATAAATCATATTGGGTTTTTTTGGGTTAAAATAATAAAAATTAAAAAAAAGTTTCATATTAGTATCAAGAAAGCCATGGAAAAAAAAAAATTTTTATGTTGAATAGGCCTTTTCATCAGGACAAGCAAAAGGCAGTCGCCATGTTAAAATGGCGGAAATTTAAAAAAGTTTCGTACTGTTTTGATCGACAATGGCTGGGAATGCATTTTCCCCCTAAACATTTACGGAAAAAAATTTGATTGCTTCACTGATTTATAACTCACTTGAAGCCCATAATTGTAGAATTTAAAAAAATGGTACTTAAATGTCACGAACGTCTTTAAAAAAAAAAAAAAGTAAGCTGATTGAGAGGTTAGGCATCATTTTTTTATTATACAAAAAGTATATATTTTTTTTTAATTAGGCCTACCACATATAAACAATTGTTATATTGATTAAATTGTATTGTATTTAAATGACTTATATTACACTTTACATACCCCAAAAAACCACCGCTTTTTGTTCCTTTTCGATGATATCATTATAATAATCGATTAAAAACCATTTGCTAATTGACACTTTTTTTTTTTTTCGTTTTTTTTTTAATAACTATACTTTTTTTATATTTTTTTTTTTAATTATGTGTTTACAGGCCCTTTAACATGTTTTTTCAAAAACATCAAAAAAAGGGGTTGGGTGAAAAGTCCTATTTGGTGAGGGTTTTTTCTATTTTATGTTTATTTTCGGGTTAAAATTCCTGCTAAAGTGAAGGAAGACTTGTCGGGAATAGAATTTTATGAAAAAATTTTGGGATCCTGCTGCATAAACCTAGCTATTTCAATGCATACTAAGGTCGGTCCTCAGTTTTGTTCAGGAAGATTTAAATGGACATGGGATTTATAAGGAGAAAATTTGTAAAATTTTAAGTTAAGACAATTTTATAATCTGTTTTATTAAGTTCAGATGCCGCATCCGAGATTGATATTTCATGATTTTCTAAAATTATGAAGAGTAGTTAGTGCTAGTCCAATAGAAAAAGTATAATAATTATCCTGAAAAGAGAATATTCAAAACTTTGTTTTCATTTCGTGCTGATTTTTCTTCATTTTAAAGTTTTTTCGTTCAAAACTTTCTTACTATGTATTTATAGTATCTATAGATTACCGTTTTTAATTTTTTATCTTTGTGACAACTCACGAAGGATTTGCATATACATATATACTATATTAGACAATATATAATATATATATATATATATATATATATATATATATATATATATATATATATATATATATATATATATATATATATATACATATATACTCCTAAATACCAGAGTACCGTGAGTGCCGGGTTTTCCGATGTTTAACCCATATTCTATGCCCCAGTTCCGTCAACGCTGCCCAAGCACTGAAACATGCAAATATTGCATTTCACAGCACCTTTAAGACAACGCGGTAGTGCCACCACGGACGTTGTTTTAAAATAACTACTACCTAAATATGTCTGCCCGGCGGGGCTGGGATTCGAACCCGAATCGCCGACGCGGCGAGCCGAGGCTCTGACCACTACGCTACCGGACATAATAAGTAATATTCTCGTTGCACTGTAGTCAAATTATTATTGTTACCATAGAAAAGACGCATAATAGTGATTTTTTGTTCTTCTGAATAGCCCATTGACTAAAAAGCAATACAAACTACTTTTAATAGTTAAAATGAAAAATTTTAACTTTTTACAATATTAAAACGTCAAATTTATTAAAACAATTTTATTGTTTTCATAGCTTTCTTGATAGTAAAATTTTTTTTCAATTTATTTATATTTTAAGCTAAAATATTCAAAAATGGTTCATTAAAAGATTATTATTGTATATATATTTGAAATCAGAAAAAAAAGATCTTTTATTGTAGCGCATAATATACAGGGTTTTCCATTTAAAAAAGATAAAGTTGCCTATATTTTTTCATTTTTTTATTGCGATATTTTTTTACTGATAATTTCAAAAGAAAACATGGAAATAAAGGCTCCAGTTGCAACGTGATTATAATCAAATACCCTGTACAGTGACGGCCGTTAAATCTTGGGCAAAAAATGTATCAAATTTTTACTTTTCTGCCAATTTTTGTAAATCGCTCTTTTTTACCTTGTTTTACTTTTAATTACTAAAAATAAAGCGAAAGGTAAATGAAAATATTTCTTTTTATAAAAACTAACAAATTAATAAATTAATTAACAATTTGATAAATTCAAAAAACTTAAATATCTTTTTAAACAAATTTAATATTTTATTGCGGCCCCGTTTTTTTCTAAGACAGAATTTAGCCTTCCAGGCATCGAATGAACCAAAGCCCGGGTGTAGTCCGGATTTCCTCGTAACTCATTCCACGCCTCTAAAATTTTATCGTTAAGTTCGTTTACATTTTGCGGCCTAGACTCATTTTCCCTATTTTTTTTTAACTAATAAGCCCCAAACATTTTCCATAACATTTAAATTCGAACTACGTGCGGGCCAGGGTAAAAACCTAATACGCTGCTCTTCCATGCATTCATCGATTTGCCGAGCCGTATGAACGGGACACTTATCTTGCTGAAAAATAAAATTTCTGTCCGGAAATCGATCCAGTACAGAAGGAAGCATAAAACCATATAGTAGATCTATATATACCCCCGCATTGAACCTTTCTTCGATAAAATAAAATACACCAAGTCCTTGTGCATTCAGCCATCCCCAAACATTTACCGAAAATCGCCCACTACTTCTGTCCTTTTGGGTATATTTTTTATCAAATCGTGTTCCTCGATGCCTATATACCTTAAGTATCCCATTGTAGCACGACTGAAACACTTTTCCCAAAAAATCGGAGTCTCCAAGTAAAATTGTAGAGCAAATCCAATGCGTTGTTCTTTATTTGCGTTTGTTAAAAACGGTTTGCCTTATTCTTTGCCGTGCCGTTCTAACCGATTCCGATGCTGGGAAATTGCTTTCCGTTTTTGCTGTAACTACAGATTTAAATGGTTGGTTTTTTAAAAACCCAAACTAAATTATTGTCTTGTTCTTGATTCGATAGTTTGGGGCGACTACTTCCAGCTTTTTCTCAAGGAGTTTTTTCCCGCCATTTTTTAAACAAAATAAATAGTACTCTTTGGATGTAAGCTTTTCCGCCTATCCCTTTTGGGCCCAAACCCTTCTGCTAATATAAGAATATTAATACTTTTTATCCAAATTTTTAAGTTTGGCTTTTTAAAAAAATATTTTTAGACATGGCAACGAACACCTGTTTTTTATTAGGTTTTTCAACAGGTATTCATATTAGTAGAAGGTGGCGTAAGCCTATTTAAAAAAAGGGAAAAAATTGCCCAAATTTAATGGCCGTTAGTGTACCTTAAATATCTTTGTCAAGGTTTTTTTGAAATTTTTCACATTCTTTGGCCCCCCCGTTTTTAAACACAAGAAAAAAATTAATTAAAACACACTTACTTTTAAACTAAAAATTAAAAATCCTTGTTTTGCTTTCAATGAGAAACCCCAAGAAAAAAATTTTTTACCAAAAAAAAACAAACCATTTAATTTAAACAAAAGAATTTAAAATTTGTTTTAAATCTCTTTAAGGGACAAATTTTAATTTTTTTAAAGGTTTTAAATTTAAAAAGGGGGAATTTTTTTTATCTTTTTAAGCTATTTTGGAAAGGGTTTTTTTACTGTTTTAGGGTTTTAATTATTTTGGACTTTTTAATTTTGGTTTTCATTTTTAAACCAAAACCCTTGTTTAGAACAATTTTTTTTATGTTTCTACATTTTCCTTTAAAAATTTGTAATTTTAAAAAATTTTTATAAAAATATTTTATATTTTTTTTAATATAAAATTATATATATATATATATATATATATATATATATATATATATATATATATATATATATATATATATATATATATATATATATATATATATATATATATATAGGGTCATTCACGTTGAGTGTCTTATTAAAAGTTCTTTGAACCAAAAAAATTTTTTTGAAATTTGGCACACGGTCATAACAGGTGATAAGCTACATTAAAAAAATATTTTGGCTAGTGCAGTGTTGCCAGATTTAACCGAAACAATGGCAACATTTCAATTAAAAAAATAATAATAATAATCACTATTTTTTAAGGAACATCACCATGTCAAAATGGTTTAATATTTACGTGCCTAACCGAGCTGGATACTACATTTTGTTTTTGGGGTTAGACAATGCATGTACATATCTACATGCTATAAAGGCGATATATCTTACAGGGTGTCCCAGAAAAATTGCCTTTTAACCGAAATTAAATAATAATTAAATCTCAATTTTTTTAATTTTAAACATACTTTATTTTATCCTATTTTCAAATAGACCACTATCTACAAAATATTCAAACATGTGTCTATACCCATTTGCCACCGTTTTTTAAATACAAAAGAATTTAAATTTTTTTCCTGTTTTTAAATATCATCCATAATAAACCACCGGCTTAATTTACAATTTACCTAGGTAGGCCATGGAAGTTTTTATTTTAAATTGTCCTGACAACTATCTGACATATAAGTTAATAATTTTATATTTTGTTTAATAAATAAGGATTAAATGCTTAAAAAGTTAAAATTCGTTTGTAATTAGAAAACGGTGGCAGATGGGTATAGAAAGATGTATGGACATTTTGTAGATATATTAGTGTTCTAAAAATGGGATAAAATACATTATGTTGTATAAAAAAAAAAGTTTTAATCATTATTTAATATCGGTAAAAATGCATTTTTTTGGGACACCCTGTAAGATATATTGCTGTAATAGAATGTAGATCTTTTAAATACATGCATTGTCTAACTCCAAAAAAATTTTAGTATCCAGCTTGGTTAGGCACGTAAATATTAAACCCTTTTTGACATGGTGATGTTCCTTAAAAAAAGTAATTAATTATTTTCTCAAAAACGGTAAATTATAGGTATAGAAAGATGTTACCAAAAATTCCTTGGAAAAAATATATTTTAAAAATTTTTTTAGCTTAACCACCTGTTATGACCGTGTGCCAAATTTTAAAAGTTTATTTTTTTCTCCGGGAAATTTTAATAGGATTAACGTGATCACCCAATATATATATATATATATATAATATATATTATATATATATATATATATATATATATATATATATATATATATATATATATATATATATATATATATATATATATATATATATATATATATATATACTCGCGCTAACGTAAACCCAAAAAGTTTTGGTCTGGTTCGTTTTATCGAAATGTTTACATTTTGAAAAATTATTTTAAAAAAATTTAAATCAAAAAAATTTCCGTTAACGCTCTGTTTATTTAACTAAAAAAGGCATTTAGTTTCTTTAACCTGTGGCATTTGTACCTCAAAGAGTTATTCTTTGTTAAGCTATTTTTAGACCAAGCGCCTTTTTTTCAAAATCCAACAAAAACCAACAGCTTCCAATATAATCCGGTCTCATCTGCGTTATAGATTTGATGTTCAGTAAAACTAAGCTGTTGAAGGTATTTCAAGTCCCCGAAAAAGGGGTTTACAAGTTCGGGTTGCGAAGCCAACTTTTTCCTGCAATTTTAGGAAATTTTTTACACCATAGCGCTATTTTAATTTTGGAGCCACCCATCGCTTGCATTAATTTTTAATTTCCTTTTAACTTTTGTAAATCTAAACCTTGTGTTTAAGCATATCACCTGTGTCTGGCAAATTTCTTTCACGATGTTGTTAAACTATTTGACAGCAAGCTTTCCATTTTGGGTTTTCCGCACGTTTTAGTGTGCACTTTTATTTTGTTGGGTCTTAAACTCTCTCCAATCATTTTTAAATGTTTTTCGCTTTATTTTTATGGCACATATAAGATTTGTTCAACAAACCCGGTATCGTTTCGAAATCGTTTTGAACTGTTTTTGGTGCGCTTAGACGCATGCGCGGCCTTAAAATATTTTCGTGACGGTACGAAAAGTACAAACGTTGGATCTTGCGGATCGTTTTGGGACTGTCAAATCAAAATTTTTTGAATTTTTTTAATGTTTTTAATAATTAAACAAGCGAGGAAATAAAAAATGCTAAAGCACGTTGCACCTATTCCTAAATAATGTTAGGATTAAGCAAAAAAAATTAAATTAAGTTAAAATAAGTTAAAGTCACACAAGAAAAGATAAACATTATGTGATCAAATGGTTTAATTATACATATAAATTAAAAATTAAGTTAAAAGATAAACAACTTTTAACTCTATAACTTATTTAATTTTTAACCTTATCATAAAATGAAATAAATAAATTTTTCCCTTTTTTAAAATAATTAAACCCCCACACAATACATCATAAAATAGGCTTACAAAAACTCGTCTTTCCTATGCGTTATAAAAAAATGTAACAAAATTATATTTTTTTTAACAAATATATTTTAAGAAGTTAACAAATTACCGAACATCTGCCAGAGTGCACCAATAAAATAGAAATTACGAAAACCCTATTTACAGTGATTGCCCTAGTATGCTAAATTTTATTGTTATTTTTAAACTATTGGCATGTTTTCACACAAATGTTTTAAATTTTAAAAAATAACTTAATTTTTGTTAACTCAAATTAACTCAACTTTTCTATAATTACCTTAACAGTAAACATATGAAAGAAAAAGAAAAAAAAATGAAACAGCTGTTAAAAAACAAAAATCCAGTGCCAAGTGTTCAATGCGCAAGTCAACCCAAACAGTTTTCAATTTAGGCCATGACCGTTCTGAAACCGTAACTAAACGATCCCAAGTTTTGTTGGTACACAAACAGGATCGTCCGATAACCGTCACATCTCTGTTGGAACGCACTTTAATCACTGCGCATGAGCGTGATCGTTCGGTAGTTTTCGACGTGCTGGAACAAACCTATAGTTGATTCTTTTTGACATTTCTTCGACAATGCTTACCTCATACCATTTTTATGATCTTTCAAAATTTTAAATTTTTATAAAGAGTTAAACATTTTTAACCACTTTGTTTTGACTAGTTCTCGGGACGTGACACCCCTCCTGATCTTTCTGCAAACTAAATAAAATAAACGTACTGAATGCGTATACTGATATAGGTACTAACAAAATTTAGACAAATCTGAATGGGTTTACTAAGATTTTCCCCAAAAATTTACATTATCGAAAATTGTTTTGTTCACACTATAGAATTAAAATGGTTATATTTTAATGTTCACATTATTAATTGTTCATATAAACGTAACTTCACATTACCGCGCGTGTACTATATATATATATATATATATATATATATATATATATATATATATATATATATATATATATATATATATATATATATATATATATATATATATATATATATATATATATATATATATATATATATATATATATAATATATATATATATATATATATATATATATATATATATATATATATATATATATATATATATATATATATATATATATATATATATATATATATATATATATTTCTAATTTTATTTTTAAATATATATATAATTTATTTATAAAAATTAATTATTTAATTTAAAAACTTTCTTTAAAATATTACCATGGATAAACCCCAAATGAAAATATAAAATTTTTACCAGAAGTCAATTTTTTTTGGGTTTAAGAGAACCTGGCAAGCACTTAACTTTACCAAACTTTGGGTTGTATCCATGGCTAACTATGGCTTATAAGAACAGATTTTAAATTCAAATAACGCAGCCTTTGAACATGATAAGTTTTATTTTGAAAAGGAAGATACGAAACAATTTTCAATCATATACAGGGTGTTCTATTTAAAATAACGAAGTTGATAGTGATTTAATTTTCCGATTATCATTTGTTTTCTATCTTACACCATGAAAATCTTCATGAAAAATCGTGCAACTTTTTATATAAACTATTTTTATCTATAAAAATAAGGATTTTTAAAGGGGTGCGCAATTATACGGGAAAACCCTGTACATATTAATACGGACGAAATTTTACTGAAGCAATACTGAGTAATTACTCAGTATTACTTCAATAAGATTTGTTGCAATAACGTTATTTTACAGAAGATTTCACAAATATTTGGTTATCAATAAAATATGCAAATAAAAAACTCTCATTTAACGTATTTTTAAAAATTTTAATTTTTGATTTTTCAAATTCTTATGACAATGTAGAACAGATATTAATAAAGCGTCCTAAAATGAAAGTAAATGAAAATGAAAGAAAAAACGACGATAATACATTAGGTAACTAAACAAATTTAAAACAAATTAAAATAGTTAACAACAAAAATTTTTAAAGGGACTCTCTGTCCACCTGTCCTTTCAAAGTATCTTATTAAGTTAATGGGTAACTAAAATCGAAATCTTTTTAAATTTTACAAATAAACTTTAGTTTGATAAAAGTTATTTAAAAGTAATTTGGATTAAGCTAGTTTAAATAAATATTAAATCAGAACAAAAATAATATGCTTTATAGAGGGATAATTTAGAATTTCAAAAATAAAAAATAAATAAATAAAATAAAACTTTAAATTACTGATTATTATTATGAATTAAAAAGAAAGTTTATTTATTTACCTGGTAATATTAAAAATATAGATACGTAGTTTTTAGAGATCCAAATTGTTCGTCAAAAACTTATTGTTAGGAAAGGCTTATTATGTATTGTCTAAATACTTTTAAGATAATTTAGAATAGATTTATTGCATAGAACCATTAAATTGTCTTTTTTTTTCTAAAAATATCATATAATTTATTATTATTGGTTGTTATTAACACAGTTTTATTTTAATCTGCTTTGTCGATGTATAATCTTAAATGACAATAAAGCAATATTATTATTAATATTCTTATTATTATATTTGTAACATTTATCTTGTCGTGCTTTTGTTCTTGCCTTCCTACACCTCTTTATTCCAAATAACAAATATCAGTATTTAACATATCCATAAGGTTTAGACGTTTATTGATGTCTTTTGTGAGAAAAAATAAACAATATCCTATTACCAGCGAACAATGACTCTTAAAAACACAACCGGCCATAAAAGCTATTGAAACTGATGTTCAACATTGTAGTAAAACAAATAAAACAATAAAACTGTCTATAAATACTTTTTGTGCATGTCAAGCTAACATTAACTCGCAAATGAGGTCAAAGGTATTGTATATGTCACTGGGTTGATTGATTTTATAGTAAAACGATAATTATTTGGTAATTTTCTAATATTGTGGGTAAAAAAGTAATTTACAAAAGTATTTCTGTAAACAAATACGGGTAATCATATAGATTAATTAATCATTGGTCTATAACTGGTAACAATTGTAACTATAAAAAAGGTACAATTTTTTATTACCTTTAATAAACCTATTAGTTTACCTACTTTTTGTCGATCTTAAAAAAGCATATGATAGCATTCCACAACAACAGCTTTGGCAGGCCCTCGAACAAACAAATATTAGCGTCACACTTATTAAAGCCACCAAAAACTTATACGATAATACCAAAAGTTAAAATGGGAAATAATATATCAGTTTGGGTTCACTTTAAAGATTAAAAAAAAAGGATGTTGTCTATCCCCAACGCTATTCAAAATATACCTAGGCAAGCGTTAAAATCATGGAAAGGAAATGTACAATATGGGCATACCCTAAACGACACCACCCTGTATACTCTCTGTTTTGCGGACGACCAAGTGGTAATAGCCCAAGATTACGGGATCTAGGCAGGGGTCTCCCAAAATCCGCCCGAGGGCCACATCGGCCCCGGACAGTTTTTTCCGGCCCGCGGAGAGCTAGCATACTTGAAAACTCCTTTTAGAACAAATAATTTTTATACCAATTAAATTTATTTCTGAAGTATTCTAATTTTATGTTGAATAAATTTTTAATTGACATCTACATTAATTCATGGGCTAACTCCGCTAACAAACATTCTTGTAGGCTTTTTGTTTTTTTTTTGTGATAAGTTGGATAAGGAACACAGAATTTAAAGGTAAAGACATGTATAATATGCAGAAAATTTAACTTCAGTATATAATAACTAACAAATTATTGAAATGAATCCCAAATAACATTTTTACATTTTAAATAATCATAACTTATAACAAACATAATGACATATGAAATACTAATGAGATCTATTAATTGAGATTTTCCACTGACAATAGTTTGTAGTTGTGGCTAATTTTTCTTGTACCAATTATTAAAGAGATTTAAGATGCTCATCAGTTAATTTCGATCTGTAAACATTTTTTGTTACTTCATTTGGAGAAGGTTTTCTCACACAAGAAGTAGTACTAAAAACAAAAACAGACCACGAGCAAATTTATGCAAATTATCAAATTGTCAGTGGAAAGATTTCTTATAAAATTCCACAAAGATGAGTTTTGATATTTGTTCTTAATTATATCACTGCATTGTAGATCAATCATTTCCATTTGAAGTTCAGGCTAGAGGTTTCAATGTCAGTATCAAAAGGATTCTGAAAAATCTTAATTTGTTTCCCAATGGCATCAAAGTCCGAGAAAGAGTATCAAAATTTATTTTCAAAGCACTCAAAGTTTCGATTGCAAAATCGATAGGAAACTCAGTCTCAGTAGTGTGGCTAAATATTTCACATGTTTTAAAATGTGAAAAACATTTATTTTAGTTGTGATTGAACAGTCTCAATTTCTTCCGGAATGATTTGATATTAGTGTATAAATCAGGAAGATGCTGGTTTTCCCTTACAATCCCAAATTCAGTTCGTTCCCCTGTTTTGTCAAATCAACATAGAATGCTAACTTCCACAGCCATGCGTTGTTTTGTAATTCAGTAAGGGCGATGCTTTTCATTCAAAAAATTTCGATCACTGCTCGAAGTTAAAAAAAACCTTTTTGAAGGACTTTCCCACAACTAAGCCACGTACGGCAGTATGATAAGGTAATGGGTTTCTCCAATCTCTTCAATAAATTGTCGGTTGTCGGTGATTCACCCCAAAAAAGATCTGATAAAATTAACAGTTGATATGACTGGTTTCAGAACTCAGACATACCCAAACATTTTCCGCAAAAAGGGCGGGTTGATGAATGATACAATGTAAGACTAATGGTTTTGAACCACCGTCATTTTCTACCTTTGACAAAAGAGCGACCACTCCTTTATCTTTCCACTCATGTTTTGCCTCCATCGGATTGTAATACATTTCAAGTTTTTCCATCGAAAGGTTCTTTTGATTAATGGCCATTTCAACTCCTTTAAAAATATCTGTACCAGTAGTTGTGCCATGAATACTAACATATCAAGAAGTTCTTCGTGCACTTCATGGCTTTTATCTACCCCTTCGAATATAAATCAACACCTGAGCAGTATCTGACACATCCGTTGACTCATCCAGGCCCAAAGAAAGCACTCAAAATGTCATTTTTGTCGAACAGTTGAGAGGATATATTTGCAGCGATGTTTCTACCCGTCGAGCCACAGTGTTTGCTGACATACTGACAGTTTTTAAAAAAATTTACCTTTTCAGGGCACATTTCTTCGGCTACTGCAATTGCCATTCTTTGATCATTTCTCCATCGGTGAATGGTTTTCCACGTTTTGCAATTTTAAGAGCCCCCGAAAGCTGGCATAGTGCAACCTTGTTCAGTTTTGATTTTTGTAATGAAGATTGCTGCGATTTCAATCCGCGCTGCCTTCGAATTTTTCTGCCCACAAATTTCCCTTTGTATATTTTGGGGTAATTTGAAAATGTTTTGTTTCATAATGACGTTTAATGTTATATTCTTTGAGGAACGGCTATGCTTTCATTGCAAAATTAAACATAGCGCCTTGTTACTGGACTCAATTACGAAATACTGAATGTTCCATGATCTTTGAATTTTCTCATTCAATCAATTTTCCTTCTTTCCATATACTAATTCACACAAAGCAACAATTCAAATCAAAATACTGTTATAAAGATTTTAAATTTAAAACCGCACAAACACGTTTTAAGGAGGTATGCAATATTTATTTAACAACAGTGTCATAGGAACTGACTTGTGGTTGCGTCACTAGCCTTCTTATATATTCCAATTACTGCCATCTAGAAGTGAGTGGAAGACACAGAACTTTCTCGAACCAACGAGATTATTCTGTACGTGCTATTAGCGCCATCTGTTAGCGATAGAAGGTACTACCTATTTCCGCTTGTGTCCACCAGATGTCGTGTCACGTTACTCCTCATGGCTCGTACTCTACGACTAATCTAGAAATTACAGATAATGAGGAAAATTAATAATATGCAGTGTTGCCGTTTTGCGGACTTTAGTCCGATTGCAGCCTTTTTAAACGTTGTGTACTTTTTCGGACTTTTTTCATCAGTGGACTATTTCACTTCTTACCACCGGCAACAATGATAATATGGTTTTGGCCCTCGGAACTTACTGAGTAATCAGTATGGCCTAAGGCTGGAAAATTTGGAGACCTGATCTAGAGTATATGACTAGTAAGTTAATAGAAGAAGTATAAAAAGTGGGGGCTAGAGGTTAACATGCAGAAGACTGGTATATGTGTATTGGGGGTGTACAACAGGAGCTAAGTCTAAACGACGACATCATATTAAACAGTGTCAAAGCTACTCATACCTGGGTATGAAAATAGCTAACGACAGAAACCTGGATACAGCAATTAGAAACGTAACATACAGGGAAAAAGCCGTAAACTCAGATAAATGGCATACTTTGGGACAAAAATATATCGAAAATCAACAAACGAAGAATATATATAACACGATGATTAAAAAATATTTCCTGGCAGTAAGGTGTGGCAAATTAAAGAAAAACAAAGACAACTGGCTTCACGAAATGGATTATTGGAGGCGATCTGCAGGCAAATCCAGAATGGAGAAGGTTACCAATGACAGAATGAAAGAAATAATGGGCGTAACACATGACATCGTGGACGAAATCAAAAATCAAACAACTAAAGTGGTATGGACGCCCAAAGAATGCCGAAAAAAAACTTTCCCAAGCAAGTCCTTAAATTGAGCCCCCAGGGTCGGCGAAGAAAGGAAGACCAAGAACAATGGAGACTGAAATCGCAAGACGTCGGAGAACGTTTTTATATATATATATATATATATATATATATATATATATATATATATATATATATATATATATATATATATATATATATATATATATATATATATATATATATATATATATATATATATATATATATATATATATATATATATATATATATATATATATATATATATTTTGTTAACGTTTTTTTCGTCTCGGTGTTGCTGTCTGAAAAGGACAGATTGTTTTGACGTTTCGGCAAAATCACATTCCCATAACGCTTAAAAACATGCTACTTGCATCCTGGGTGTAGTCGCTTATATCTTGTCCTGGGCAGGCGCACGGTTGTTTGGGTTTTTTACCTGTCTGTCTGCCGGCTGCGTTTACCCGGGCCTGTTGTCTCCACGGGTCAGGGCTATTTGTATGTTGTTTATTTTTTTGGTAGGTCTAATTCTATTTTTTGTCAAGGCAATTTTCCAGGTATTTGGCAAACGTTTGTCGTCACGGTTGTTCAGGTTTTTTTCAATTTAACGGACTCCTCATTCTCTTCGGTGGGTTTTTCCCAGGTAGCAAGATCTAGTGTTGGGAAAATCGTTTGTCGGTGTTTAGAATGTGGCGTATAAAAGAAGAGTTGTTGTTCTGTTCTTTATCGTTCAGGTTCATCTCCCCTTTGCGCTAATTTTTCTGTTGCTCTGTCCATATAAGAAAGGTTGCATTGTTTGCAGGGATTTCGTATACACCTTGATTTTCTGGGGGATTTTGCCCTTTGGTGTTGGTAGAATGTCTCTGATTTTTCTGCTGGTCGTGTAGATGGGGGTGATGTTGTGTCGTTTGAGTACTTTGCCAATTTTGTCTGTTATTTTTTTACATAGGTAAGGGCTTTATTTCTCTCCTTTCGTTTGCCTGCGGTTTCTTTTTTCTTTCGAGTGCGCGTTGGATCGTTTGTTTTTATATCCTTTTTTGTATTAAGGCGTTTCAAGTTTGTTCATTTCTTCCAAGGTGGTCTGCATCTGTCAGTAACTGGGGGGGTTTAGGGACTTTACTACGGCAAAATGTTGAAGCGGGTGGTGGTGCGAGTCGGCGTGGAGATATTATTGGTATGGGTAGGTTTGCGATAGACTGTGTGTCCAGTCTTCCATTATTTTTCTTTCAGGAGAATGTCCAAGAAGGGTAATTGTCCTTTTTCCTCTATTTCCATGGTGAACTTGATTTTTGGGGTATTTTGTTAAGATGATCTAAAAAAGTGTTTAAACTGTTTTCCCATGTTGCCAGATGACAAACGTATCGTCTACGTAGCGAAGCCAAAGTTTAGGTTTTAATGCGGCTTTTTCATCGCTATGGTTTCTAAATTTTCCTTAAACGTTGCCTAGGGCGGGCGAGAGAGGTGTTTTTGCCGAAACGTCAGAAACAATCGTCCTTTTCAGGACAGCAACACGAGTTACCGAAAAAAACGTTACACTTTTTATCGTGAGAACCTGCGACAAAAATATATATATATATATATATATATATATATATATATATATATATATATATATATATATATATATATATATATATATATTATATTATATATATTTATATAAACCTATTAGTTGTTAAATTTTTCCCACGATTAACTGAACTCAAGCCACAAGATGCAGGGGTTATTAAAACTATCTCTGTAAACACTAAAACATGCGAATCTTTCTAGTCAAGAGATATAATCTATAAGCTGTTAATATTTGATGTTACAACGGCGCCAGTACAACTAATAAAAGATATTAGATTATAGATTATATCCAAGGTCTTGTACTACCTTTGGATTAACTTACTTGAGTTAATCTAAAATAAAAAAAATATTTGTAAGATCTATTACACCAAACTAAGCTTACACCACTTTTTAAATATTATTTTAAACTGGTCAAATACCTATGGTTTTAAGGACTAGTTCTTACTTTACCAAATCCAAAATGAACTTCCTCGCGACAGCCTTAGGTTGTGCAGTACAGCCAGGCAGCAGGACACTACAGTCCAAAAACCATATATGAGATATGCTGAGATCAGTCAACAGCTACATTCTCATCAAATTAGGATGTTTAACAAAACCGTCTAAGCTTTTTAGAAAACCTTAAGGAAGCAGTCAAAAAAAAACCCATGTGTGCTGCTACAGATGGCTTATCTTAAACTAAAAGATCACAGATTCACTTTTTACGTTTGATCTAGCAAATTAGTTCATCCTGGGTCTCGGGTTGAAAAAAGGGCCAATTAGATTTTTGTAGCTAGTTTAGAGTCAACTTGTTGTCCAAGCAGATCAAAATTCACTTTATACAAAAATTTCACTACATTATATTGGTATTTAAAGTACATAATTATTGATTTTTTTAAACAAACAAAAACAATAAATATTTTTTTAACTGTCAAAGTTTAAACTGACGGCTGATACGGTTTTAGGAAAAAAATCTTTAAAAAGCAAAAATACCGATTAAATTCGTACTTTACTAAATTTAGAAAAAAAAAAGATTAAAAACAATTACTTTTACAACGGTATAAAACCAACCATACTTTAGAGGTAGGGCAACCTATAGAGCGCCTTCTATTTGCCTGGACTGGAATTGTGAAATTGTCCATAATAAAAAAACAATTTAAATAATTAGATATAATAAAATCTTAACTGACCATTGCTGGCTTATTGGAAATTTAATAGAAATGACAGATTATGAAGCATAAACTGATTTTTGTTCAAACGGACAAAAAGGAATGTTAAAAAATATTTTACATAAAATTAAGCTAAAAAGTTACAGGTAATAATGAGAATACAAGTTAAAATGACGATGTTCAGGTATTATAATAGAATATATATATATATATATATATATATATATATATATATATATATATATATATATATATATATATAAAATTATATAATTTAATAGTATAAATTTATTACTTGTTTTGGGGTTTTCGGTAATTTTTTAAAATAAAAATCACATGTTTAATTGACGTTTCGGTTTATTTAGTTAAACCATCATCAGAATATCTAAAAATTTACTTTTTAAATAAACAATAAAAAATTTAACTCTTTTCATTAAATACGTTAAATTTTGAAACAGAAACAAAAAACATAAATTTTCTAGGTTTCTAAAAAGGAATTTAAAAAAAAATTTTACATAAAATTAAGCTAAAAAGTTACAGAAATTAAGAGAATACAATTAAAATGGGATTTCAGGTTTTATAATGATATATATATATATAATATATTTTTATATTATATATATATATATTAATAATATAATATATATTATGAATAAAATATTTATATATTATTTAATATAATAAATAATATTAAATTTTATACTTGTTTTTTGGGGTTTTTCGGCATTTTTAAATAAATCAATTTAATTGACGTTCGGTTTAAAGTTAAACCACACAAATATAAAAATTTACTTTAATAAACAATAAAAAAATTTAACTTTTTAATTAAAATACAGTTCACATGAAACAAAAACAAAATCAAAAAATTTTTTCTAGGTCTTACTCGATTACCAAAGATGATGGAAAAATAAAAAAAATTTTCAAAACGGGATGGTCGGGTAATTTTTAAATTTTAATCAAATGTTTAAGTATAAAAGAGGTAGTAATTCATTTTACAACGAATTATAGTGGAAATCTAGAAAAACATTTGAAAAAGTTCGGAAATCCTAAAATATAACATCAACAAAATTTTAGAATCGATATTAAACACGAATAAAAAAATTTAAATTCAAAAAGAAGTAAAATACACGAAAAAAAATTTTTCCTTTTCCAAAAACGTCCCTAAATACCAAAAAAATAATATATATATATATATATATATATATATATATATATATATATATATATATATATATATATATATATATATATATATATATATATATATATATATATATGTACAGGGCCGTATCTGAGGGGGTTTTGGGGGTTCAACTCCTCCCCCCAAAATCCATCCATGTGTAAAACTCAGTAGGTGGAAAATCATGATGGGCTAATAAGGTTTACTGAAGTTTTTAAACCAATTGTTGAAACATTAGACGATTTAAAACAAGTAAAAGACATCGAAACTTCTTCAAAAGCTTTGCTGTTCCTTCGAGCTATTATGACCAGTGAGTTTATCATCAGTATGTTAACAGCGTCCACTTTATTTGCTTTTACCCTACCGTTATGCAGAATTCTACAGACTGTGGATACTGTTATTAGTAAGGTCAGGACTATTAGACTGAATCTAGATCAAGAATTTAAAAATATTTTTAAAAAATCCGAAGCTATTATAAAGTCTGTAGATGACGAAGAATGCATAAAAATACCTAGAATAGTTTCACGACAGCAGAATCGTTCTAATGTCTTGGTAGCTGCTGCAGAATAATATTTTCGAATCACACTTGCAATTTCTTTTTTTGATCACTTTACCGAAGAGCTATCTCCAAGTTTTGCAAATCACGAAAAATCACTTTCATCATAATATTGTCTAGTGCCAAATATGTGCGAAGCACACACAGTAAAAAATAGATGAGTTGTTATCATATGAGGATTTTTTGGACCTAGATACGTTGTCTGCAGAATAACAGTTGTGGAAACAAAAATGGATTGAGTTGCCTCAGGCGGAAAGGCACAAAAATGCTCTTGATGCATTATCAGCATGTAATCCATCTTTGTTTCCTAATATTCATGCTTTGTTGAAAATTCTGGCCACATCACCTGTATCTAAAGCCTCCTTGTTAGTGATGGCAGAGACCGGTCTTGGTCTTGCGGTCTTGGTTTTGGGCTTGCAGCAAGACCAAGACCAACGACCCAAAACCCCTTTTCCTTGCAAGACCAAGACCAAGACCAAGACCGACCTGCAAGACTCTTTTTCTTCTGCGACTTTTTTTAATATTATAATTTTAATTTTTTTTTAATATACAGAGGTATTTCATACAGACATGACAAAAAATGTGTTAAGAACTTCCAAAAAAGGCGATTATTTAATAACTAACAGGTTTTTTTTAATTAAATAATAATTAAATTGATTACTTGGTTTTTTATATACAGTTTTCTAACAACGATAACGAGTAAATTCAATAACATGTTTCATAAATAATAAGATTGTGACTCAATGGTCCGATACAGCTCGATATCTCCGAAACGGTTCTCGACAGAGAAAAAATAGGAGTACAAAAGTTTTAGAAGCTGAAAATTACTTTTATTTTCCTAATGTTTTTTTTTTTTAAATTAGTTATCTAGTGATGCTACTTACAGGGTGAATCAAAAATTTCCACAATAGAGAGAAAACATTATTTTTTTTCCACACTGTAAGAATGGGCCCCTTAGATTGCTTCTTAAAACTAAAATATAAATGTAAAAGAGATAGATTAATAAAAAATATTATTTTCATGTCAAAAGGAATAGTTTTTATATAAATGAATTTTAAAAATGACTTTCGTTTTAGATGAAAACTGATATTTAAAAATATCTGTTAATTTGTTCCTTTATGACAGTTCAACAATTTCCCGGATAAATTACCGAGTGGTGTTTTTTAAACCATATTTTTTTTTAGGATATTTTAGGATCAATACAAGGGAGTTTTCTTGAGTGTCATGGATTTTTCGCAAAATTTTGAAATAGAAAATAGTTTCACATTTTTTGCCCTTTTTCTATAATTTTTGTATGTTCAGTTTTTCACCATCATGAACGGTTTCGGAGATATCGGCTTTGACACACTATTGAGCTATCATGCAGATTGTTTATCAGTATTTGCCAACTTTGTCTGCAAATGTTTGACTAATTTAAAGATAAAAAAAATTATATGAACTGAAAAAATTCTAAATAAATTTTTTTTTTAAACGGAAACCAATGTTTACTTATAAAAATCATTTTCATGAAAATTTCCGCTGGTTGAAATTAAAAATCTTTTTTTTTTGCTCCAATACAGATTTGTTTTAATTTTATCTGCTTCTTTAAAAAAAATTTTTAAAAATTCCTATCACTAAAATTTTCTATTGCAACTAAATGTATAAAAACAGGTTGTGTTTAATTCCTAAAAAAGAAGCGCTATAAATAAATAAAACCCTACATTTAAAATATACTTTTAAAAAAATAATTTAAATTAAGCTTAAATTTGGTATATTTTCAAATTTTAATAAAAAATATAGTCGCCATCTTTATTTATTTTTAAGTATTAAAAAATATGTTTTACTCAAGATTACTTACTTTAAATTATTACTACTAAAAAAGCAAGACCAGCTAGACTCTTGCAGCAAGACCAAAACCAAGACCAGGGGGTAAGACCAAGACCAAGAACAAGACCTTCCTTTGGCTTGAAAGACCAAGACCCCAAGACCAAGACGCCGGTCTTGGTCTTGGTCTTGCTTGCTCACCCTACTCCTTGGAACGATCATTTTCATGGCTAAGACGTTTAAAAGACTATTTGCGGAATTCAACTGGTCAAGAGCGACTAACAGGACTTGCTCTTTTATATACGTATATAGAAATATTAAAATTGATACTGCGAAAGTCTTAAATCGTTTTGCGTGGGATAAGCAAAGAAATATTCAGTTGTTATAATGATTATTTTTAAAAATTTTAACGTTGTTAAGTGTGTTTTTAAGTTTAACCTGATATTTTCTTTTAGTAAAACCCATTTATAAATTAAAGTTTTTTTTTAAATTCCCAATTTATCAAATGCCACTGGCCTAACCCCCCCCAAAAATTTTGGTCCAGATACGGCCCTGTATACAGGGTGCCACAGATTCGAGTTCATGCATGGGGATCTCGGAAACCGTAAGAGATACGAAGTCGGTTAAATTATGGCAAAGTTGCGCATTTAGGTGCCTAATAACTTGCCGAGTAGAAAGTTGTAAAATTCCGAGTACTTCCGGAGATATCAGGAAAAAACCGAAATTTGCTGATTTCGTTTAATTTTTTCTGCGTTTTTTAAAAGAGATATGAAAAAACAAAAGACACTTTCTCATGGCCACTTTTTAAGGTCTAAAAAATAGCGTTAAGGTTGTCCGTACGACGTTTCGTTTTCGTTAGCCCAAACATCAACTTTATTTTTTTAAAGGGGCCCCCCAATTTTTATTGCTTTTTTTTAAAGCATTTAAAAATCCCAATTACAATGATGTATAACACTTAATATTTTTTTTTAAATAAACAAATTTTCCATAAGAGACAATGAGTAAGACAAGGAAAGCACATCATTTCTTATAGGGGCGTTCATATTTTTAATAAATATTAAGTGTTATACATTTTTTTTTAAACGGGATAATAAGAAGTTCAAAAAAATTAAATAAACCTAGTTCCGTATTTAAAAAAAAAAGTTGATGATGGTTAAGAAAAAACGTCTACAAAACTCTCAACGCTGTTTTATAGAACAAAAAATGGGCCCTAAAAAAATGTTGTTTTTTTTTCCAAACTCTTTTAAAAAACGTCAGAAAAAAATAAAAAAAAATCAGCAAAATTTGGTTTTTTCCGGTATTTAGTATGGTTTTTAACTTTTTTAAACGGTGTTGTTAGGCCCTAAATCCCCTTTGCGTAATTTTTATTCCCTTTCGGTTTCCGGATCCCTAAAATTTTTTGTTTTAACCACCAAAAATACGTATGTAGATTAAGGGCCAGGTTTCTATTCCAAAACTTTGGCCTCTTAGACTAAAGTTGCTTACAAAAGCCTAAAAAAAGCATGTTTTGTGACCCAAAAATTAAACGAGAAAACATTCTAGTAAACTAAATGTGGTGACCTGTTAAAAACCCCGTTTTGGAGGGGTAAAAAGTACAAGTGTAAACTTTTCTGCTAAATATTATACATACGCTAATACATCTCTCTGTTTGCTCTTAAGATTAACGGATAAAGCCACATCCATCTTTGCATAAACTCGAAAATTCATTAAAAGTCACCAAAAAGGGGAAATAAATCGCGTTGTGGGGTTAAAAAAGGGAAATTTTTGTCTGACGATCCCAAAAGGGAAATTTTATAGGGGCCCTTTAAGGGAAAATTCAAGCCTAATAAACTTGACTCTACTAGTTTTTTTTAAAAATAATTGGGGGAAAAAATACATTAAATGGTTTTTATAAAAATGTGACATTAGAGAGCACGTTGAAACTGCCTTAAAATAAAAATTAAAAATCGATTGTATAAAGATATTGTAGAAACATAATGTTTTTGTAAGTCAGATTAATGGAACAAGGATCCAGGCCACGTATTGGAATTGTCTTCTGTGGCACGACGCAACCTTAGAAAAATGTATGTCAAATGACGAAGGACAATCTTTCAACGTTTGTCTGAACGATAAATTCTTTTTTCCGCTGCGTTAACAAAAATGATAATATGGAAGCAATTTTTTTGATTTTTTAGTAGAATTTCGCAAAATATCGTACAGTTTTCATTTGTAAGTATAAAAACTAAAGATAATCGATCTCCTGAATTCAATTCTTTTTTTTTTCTTAAAAAAAGAGTACTGATTTGTATTGGTGAATCGATTCCTTTACGAGCATCCGGATCCGTAAATTGATTCCTTTTTTGAAGGATCCATCCCAGCTTTGCTGTCAAATGCAGCAAAAGAATATAATAAACGTTTTGATTAAAAAAAGTTTTTTTTGTATGTATGTATATGACCCAGTAGTTGCAAGTAATACATGTCTATTAATAAACTACGACACCTCCAGTAAACTAAATGACATCATTTGCTACTACAAAAGAGAATGCATGTTAATTTACACGGAATGTTCCAGAAATAGGGGCAATAAATTACGACGTGGATTTTCAAACTGTCTTAAAATAAGTAGAAAAGTTTTTGGTATGCACAAACTTTGGCGCATTTTATTCATTTTAAGGATGCACTTCGGGGAAGTCGCATATAAGAAGAATTATATGGATGGGCTGAAAGGATTTTAGTTGGAAAGAAAGAAAATAAAGATGTATATTTACGATGCGGGGAATATTCGAGATATTTTTAAACAAATTTTAAAAATTATGGAATATGACATTAAGCTTAAATAAAATTAAATATATAATGACAGAATTTCCTTATGTATACGTATCCCTAGTGGTGCTACCGAGAAAAGAGCTTTTTGTCTTTTGACTCTCCTAAGTTTGATTTGGTTGCCATGTTTTCGAAAATATTTTTAGTATCAAACTCGAAAACAAAATTTATCATTTTTTTTCGTTCTTTAGTTTTAAAAGGCATAAAAAATACTACTAGTTAGCTAATTTAAACAATATTGTATTTTGATTTTTTAGCTAATGATGGACACTTTATATACAATGTGTCTGCTTAAGTTGGCAACATATGGGAAACTTTTTTATTATTAATTTTAAGAAAAAAAGTTATTCTTTATAAAAAGTTCTGCATGTTCTGAAATCTAAAATGCAATTAACAGATATCAAATTTTATCAATCTCATACGAGGTATGTCAAAAAATATGAATTTTGCTTAAGAGTAAAGTACCTTTTTATTTCACAATATTGAAAATTGTTATTATGAAAAGTTGTTCGGAATTTAAAATCATGTTTTAATATGCAATTACGTCCTTCTTATAAAAAAAAAAATTGGGCTGGCATTTCTACTAAATTTTATAATACTTTCTACCAAATTTCGCTAAATACAACTGATTTTTTGAATGTCACTGTCAAACATGTCCTGTCAGAGCATCCTACATTACATGTGCAGTAATTACTTCTGACATATCTTGTTAGAGCATCCTGAATTGCATGTACAATTATTACAGTTAATTTTCGTTGTTCGTTTAGAGATTTTTTTCGAAAAGGTAAAAAAAAACTAAAAATTTTTGCAACTGCATGTTTGAACATGATTTTTAATTCTAAACAACTTTTGCAAATAACAATTTTCGATATTGTGACATAAAGGTACTTTACTCTTGACTGCAATTCATATTTTTTTAATTACCTCGTATAAGCCTGAAAAAAATTAATATTTGATAATTGTATTTAAGTTTTTAAAACATGCAGAACTTTTTATAAAAAATAACTTTTTTTCGTAAAATTAACAATAAAAAAGTTTCCCATATGTTGCCAACTTAGGTAGATATTATTATATATATATATATATATATATATATATATATATATATATATATATATATATATATATATATATATATATATATATATATTATATTTATTCTTTAATTGATTATTTCTTTATAATAACCTAATATTTTTTCAGGCTCTTCACTTTCGGTCAATGTCCACTTCGAAAACAAGGATGGCGGCTTCTTCCTTAAGCAGCAGCCCAGGCAACACTATTCCGGATCTTCCACTAATCCATTGGTGGGACTTGATCCCTTGTTACCACTTCCAGGTGGCCCTGGGAGTACCTCTGGGGGTACGCCCCTATCAATTGACAGGTTTACGGTGCTGCAGAGTAGCCAACCGATTTCTGTAAGGGCCACCTATGGCCCCTTCAGTACGAAACAGACAGTTCCGGCGAGATATGTGGTGCCGGATCCTATGCCATTAAATACGACTGGTATGTTAAATTTTTATTATTATTATTAAGAGGTTACTTTTATTTTTTATACACCCAATAACATATGACGTAAAAAGATCGATAAGTAGTGATTTTTTGAAAGAACAAACAAAATTTGTGAGGTAAAAATAACAATTTTCGGGAGTTTGTTGGAATAATACCGGAAAAAACAGAATTTCTTCCTTTTTAAACCATTACCAATGATATGGCTTTTTGGCGTAAAGAATTTTAATATCTCGGCATTAACGACCGCTAATATCTAAGCAAAAAAATATTTTTTGAATTTTAATTCTTCATAAAATATCACAATTTTGTTTTTTTTTAAAGGACCTGCTATAGACTTGCAAGACCAAGCAACCCATCATTTGGATATGTCTGCTCATATCGTCAGAAACGAGGTTCCAAGAGATTCTCCAGTCCTTAGGGTATTGTTCCACACTGGAACAGACCCTGGAGGTAGAAGGCAAATTTTGTTGGCTAGACATCATCAGAGGGTTTGTATTGGTAAGTACAATAGACAACATTTATAGAGTAGGCACAAACATAACTCCTACATAGACTTACCATTCATATGGTTTATTATTTGTCATTTGAATAAATTCACAAACAATATATAGTGTATAGAAATCGGCCCACTACACACTTTTTACTTTAAATGTAATTTTTTTAGAAATTCTCCACCAGATCATACCAAAACTTATACAATTTGAGAGATAATATAATATGCTTTGACACTGATATAAATTTATTAAAATTCCTTTAATGTTCAGCTAAAAATTATGTAATTAAATGAATGAAACAAATCATCATTATGATAGTATGACCTTTTCTTCCTCTAATAACATCTCGCATACGATTAGGCATATACCTAATTAAATTCGATATTGTTTCTTGTGAAATGTTAAGCCACTCTTTTTCTACCGCAATAATAAGCTCTGGCATCGACATTGGGGCACGAATCCTAACTCGAAATCCAAGTTTCAGCTGATAATATTAACGTTTAATTGGGTTTAGGTCGAGATTGTATGCCCGCCACTTCATAACTCGAAAACCAACTTTCTATAATGTAATCTTGAACAAGTTTAGCAGTGCAATATCAGGCATAAAAGTAAAATTGTCCCCAATGCAATCGATGTAAGGTACCACATCAACTGCTAGAATGTATTTAATGTATCGAGCGCTTGTATAAACTGACGGCCAAGTCTGGTGATTAACACATGGTCCGAACTTGCTTTCATAAAAATTCCAACCCAGATCATGTATAAACCCCTGCCATAGCTAATCCGCTTTTAATGCAGCACTTTGCGAATTGCTTTTCTGGTCTTCTGTAAACTTTTTTTTCGGTGGCTGCCATAGCGGCATAGCTTGGTCTCATCGGAGAACAGAAGATACCCCTACTGCTCTATGTGCAATTGAGATTATCTGGTGCGAAATAGAGGCGAGCTTAACGGTGTGCTGAGGTAAGTTTTGAACAGGGACAGGAATTTTAGGGATTAGGTTTCTTTCCCGAAGTCTTACTGCACTGACGAATAATCACTCCAAGTAGCTCTTGTTGCACTTGAACCGCAATAAGTCTTCGGTTTTCTAATGACTTTGACACAAGCCGTCATCAAGCTCCATTGTAAATCGCTTTTTGCCTGTTCCCGGTCGCCGATCTAAAGATCAGGTCTCCTCATAAGGTTAACGCGGCAAAACCGCCCTGGTGTAGTATGGAATAAACTAAGACATTTTGACACTGATCACTTGTGGTAACATCCACTTAATATGCAATTTTTTTTTTGTTTTCGCTTGCTACACTCCATAAATAATAGGCACTCTTGATAAATTTTTCAAAGCATATTAGGTTATCTCTCGAACTGTATAAGTTTTGATTTAATCTGATCAATAGTTTTTAAAAAATAAATATATTTGGAACCAAAGTACGCTGTGGGCCGATTTCTGAGCACCCTGATCTTATACCCTAGAAATCTTTGAAGATGTCTTAAGCAATTGTGTGCGAAACGTCGGAGATTAATGATCATTTGACATTTTATAATCCATAGAGTTATGATTTTTTAGTAGACCAATTTTACCTTGACAAAATTTTGCATCAGTTTCAACACGCTAAAATAACTAACATCCAATAAATATTAAGAAATGTACTTTTTACAGTACTCCACGCAAGTATGGGCCAAAAGGCACCACTTCACGCAGCCTGCAGTCCAGATGGCGAAGATGGCGTCTGTCTAGCTCAAGTCACTATCCCATCTTCTTGGTGGCCTCCATTACCTTCTCCTGATAAAGAAGGTAGACCTGGAAAACTTGTTAAGACACCACCAAGATTAGTACAGGTAAATATTAGGTGGTTTTCTTCCTTTTTAGTTCAAGGAATTAGCACAATATTTTCTTTTTGCAATATTAATGAAACGCCTTTTATATAAGATCGTTTCTTTTCCAGGTGGCTTACTCAGTACTAGAACCATGGCCAGACGAGGGTGAAGGCTGCCACCCGAAAATGCAGGTCCAGCCTTCTGTAATTCTTGGTATGGTACCTTTAACGCCAGCCAAAGGTGCTTATAAGGAATTAAAGTTGACTGACGCTATTACAATGTTAGTACCACATCCGCCACTGTTTCCGATGTCCAGAATCCATATATCTGTGTTTATTGATCGGCTGAAAGCTAAGGCGTTGACTGCTATTGTGATAAGGTAAGAGATTATTGCAAAAAAAAAAATGGCTTTTTAATTATTAAAATAGTTATTTGTGTATTAAAAAGGCCGGGGTAAAGTTGATCTTTTTTGGCCGAAAAAAATTTAAAATTTCCGGGTTTTTGAGGCGTAACCGATGAGCCTTAGGCAAGTTTTAGATGATAGCTAAAAAAGATCATTTAGAACCGATTTAAAACACACCTGCAGTACTTCTCCTTCTTCGAAATCTTTACCCGTACCGCAAGAACTCTATTTGATATTTCTTTTTTTTTGAAATAGAATCTTTAATGTAGCCTTCTGCTACTGAATTAGACTTTTAACCTCCGTGGCTTTTTAACATTAAAATGTCAGCTCCTGTTTCAAACAAAAGAGAAGATGAACTTCTTCTAAAAGCGTGACCTGTATATCTATTAGCATTTGCAAATGTAGCTACTGTGCAATAAGGGATGGTCTTTTTCCAAAAGTATGTACACCGACAACTTGTGACGAGCATTTTCCATTTCGATAATTAATAAAAAACATTTGATGACGTAGATTGAGAGTTCGTAAATTTAAGTATTTTTGAATTAGCTTTAGGGAACTTATATTTTCAATTAGTTTATCAGTTATTGTAAATACTCGTTTATTGCCAGTTTTTGTTTTAGAAAGTTTGATTAGTAACACGGTTCCATTGTCTTGTATATGGTTTATAGATAGTTTTCTTAGTTCGTCTCGCCAGGCACGAGCCAATTCAATTAACAAACACACCTACAAATAAAAATAGTTCTCATCTGGCGCTTCTGTTAGGAACTTATTAACATCATTTCTTGAAAAAATTGCGGACTTTTTCGCCTGGTATCCTGTACTGCATATTTTTAAAAATGCAATTAATTTTGAAAACGGTAATGTCTCGAAAGTTGCCTCCTCTCCGATTTTAACCAAATTTGGTATACGGGTTTTTTTTTGGACGCTGATTACGAATCTGAATATATTTTTTCGGCAACGTTTCGTTTTCGAGATATTTATCATCAAAGTTGAAAATCAAACTAACCTTATACACTGTGCCTCCTTCTTTTTGCACAGAATCCTTGATTTTACACTAAATTAGCACACAATATTTTACAAACACTTTTTAAAAACTTGTTGTTACATTTATTTTACACTTTTTTCCCCTTTTAAATTTCAAACCTCCACTTTTACACGCCGCAACGTGGCCGCAACCATGTATACACTAATGATTTTATAAACAAATATGGCTTTCTGCCTTTGAACTTAAAAGTTCGCATTTTAATGGAAAAAAGGTGTTAAATAAATAAAAATACAAGGTGTTAAAAGCTGTTTTTTTTTTAATCTTGGGACAGTCCACGAAGGCTGATGCCTAGGTACTAACGTACCGTGGATGTCTTCAGTGTGGTAAGAGGGAGTTTGTTCACACGGAACTTAAATTTTTGGAGATTGGGAGGAGAAGGAAAAACTTCTGCGGGCAGCAGGTTCCATAGTCTTGACACTCTAGGAATAAAGGAACGAAGAAAGCGGGGCCTCTCTAACTGAACTGTAAAAGGATGCATAAAAGTTGCACTACGTCTTGCTCTGTTGGGAGCTGCCAGAGAAGGAATAATACTGGCCAATTCTCTGAGCAGAAGCCGTGAAAATACCTATAGAAGAGCGACAGATCCCCTACAGCTCGACGATGGGCAAGAAGGGAAGCCTTTCTGTGAGCGTTGGATCATTAATAAGACGAACAGCTCTTTTTTGAATGGAGTCCAGAATGCTAAGTGTTGTAGGGGACGCCATTCCCCAGACATGAGAACAATATTCCAAAGAGGGTCTGATTTGGGATACATACAGAGTGTACAGATTGGAAGGAGAGAAAATATTTTCTGGCTCGAAAGAGGAATCCAATCTTTTTTGAAGCTGCCGAAGCTATGGATGAAATGTGTTTGTGCCAGTTGAGGTTATTCTTAAAAGTAACGCCGACTAGATTAAACGGCTCTTTGTTCTGCAGAACTTGGCCGCTCATATGTAAGGGATGAGCATTCGCAGACTTTTTTCGCGACAGCGAACATGGCTGGGTTTTGGAGACATTAAACTGAACACGATTTTTGGCGCCCCAATCCAAGATAAGTTTGAGGTCTTGTGAAAGAGATATCTGCATTGACCTGCGCTTGTTTTCAAAATCAGAATTACACGGTGGCTTAAGAAATTGAATACTAGAGTGGAGGGTACTATCGTCAGCAAAACTATAAATGGGATTGATTGTGGAAGAGAGAAGATCGTTAATGTGTAGAAGAAACAGCGTGGGTGCCAGCACTGAGCCCTGGGGCACCCCAGCATTAATTTGGTGGAAGCTGGAGGAATGACCATCTACTGTTTATGTTTATAAAATATTGTGTGTCACTTTAGTGTAAAAATCAAGAATTGTGTACAAAAAGAGGGGAGAATATAGTAAAAATGAGGTTAGTTTGATTTTTAACTTTGATGAAGAATATCTTAAAAACGAAACGTTGCCAAAAAAAAATATTTTTTCAGATTCGTAATCAGCGCCCCAAAAACCGCGTATACCAAATTTGGTCACAATCGGAGAGGAGGCAACTTTTAGAAAATTACCTTAAAAGTTTTCTAATGTCAATTTTTAACATTGAGTAGGTAGACCATAATGTAGACGATTTTTTAACTTTGGCCTGTTCGGAAAAAAATGCAAGAAATACCTCTTCTTTTGAATTTTTAGCCTTTGTTTATATTGCACCATTCCATAAAAATTTCATATTGTTTTAAATAAATCTGTTGAGATTTTTTGGCAGTAAATTTAAAGTTGCTGCACTGTCTGTATCACTCACGTAATTTTTAATATGAATGAATTTTTATTTATTCTGATTATTACTGCTAAGTTGACACTAACAAATTGTTAATAAACTGTCTAGTAACGCACTCTATCCTAGCATTCCGGGCCACCTTCGTTAAGAAAAAGCGACCGGAAAATTAATGCGGCCAAAAAAGTTATAAAAAGCCGCCGTACAGTTAATAAGGCCAAAAAAGTTATACTTTACGGACGCTAATAAATCAATAAAATAATCTTTTTTGTGACGCCTGAAAAACTATTTTTAATATATTTTAATTTTGTTTTTTAAATTATTTAACAACTCATCATCACTTTTATCATTATTTCAATGAACTATATGACCTTATCATCCTTAAAATGATTTTATAGTATGTACTATATTAATTTTTGGCAAAAAATGAGAGAAGGGATTAAAAAAATTAACCGGCAAGGTTCTGATTATTAAACTCTAAGCTATTCTGAACTAAAATGCATTAAGGCATACTCACTTCACTCTAAAACCCAGTCTAATTTTTTTTTGCTTAAAAATAATTGCGGAAGCTAGAATTAATTAAAAACACATTATTAGAACTTCTAGGCCGAGAACGCCCGTAACATAATCCGTTTAATCCCCTTAAAAGCTCGGTAACCAAACGCTATTGATCGGAAAGCCGCAAAACTGATACTTTTTAGTCTTGTTTTACTTTTTCCCTTTATCTAAACATCCGGAAAATTGTGCCGAACATGCCGAAACGTACTTTATTTTCCTCAATTTCCCGCAAAAGAAAGGTAAGCCTCTAAAATCCAAGTATTTTTTTTTGTTTATTGATAAAAGAAGGACTTGTGTACCCGTGAACAGATATTTAGGACCTTCTGTTAATCTATACAGTGTGTCCCAAATTGGTGGGGAATGTATGGAGATCTTGGAAACCACCACAGATAGAAAATCGGTTAAATGGGGAAAGTTTTGGACAATTATGTTATATATATGTATGTTATATAAAAGTGAAAAGTCATTCACTGATTCATTGACTAATTACGAAATATCTAAGACTACCTGACCTATAAAGATGAAATTTGGCACGGAGGTAGTCTATGAGTTGGTGACGTTAGCTAAGAAAGGATTTTGGGAAACTCGCCCTCTAAAGGGAAAGAATAAGGGCTGAAATTTTGTTTCAAACTGCGTCATTTCCATTTCCTTAGAAATAGGTAATTGGTATGTGGGCTATTAATTAGTATTAAAAATGATCTGTTTTATTATTTCTGAAATAACATTACTTGGAGGGTTAAAATAGGGATTAAAGTTTGTATTGGAAAATTGTCATGGGTAAAGTTGTAAATATGGAAGTTGATACTTAGGACTCTGAGGAAACTTCATCCACTGAGGATTTCTTCTTTTCTTCTTTCATGGGAGCCGTCTTGATTTACTACCGGAGGCAGCGCGGCATCTTGGGGTTTTTGTGCCTATTCCCCCATTATATTTATACTAATCCTCCCATTAGTCTTGTTTCTTCTACAAGTCTGTATAACCCCGAGACTAGTTGGTTACTATATTCCTGTGGGCGTATTTTCGGTTGTCCAAATAATGCCTGTCTTTTGTGATTCAACCCTTCACATTCGCACAGAATACGATAGGCTGTTCCTTCCTCCTCGTCCATATTCTGCAACTTTAGTTTAGGTTTTTTTTAGGTTAGTTTTAATACAGTGCGTGATATTGTGGATAGCCTAAAAAACAAAAAAAGCTGTGATATATTTGGACTGAACATAAAACTTATCAAAACTATAAAAAATCTTTAACACCCTTTACTAAATTAATAAACTTATTTTTAAAAAAACTTTCCCCCAATTCTAAAAAACCTATGGTATGTCCCATATTTAAGAAAGGGGAAAACAGATGCACCCGAAAATTATAGACCAATTTCTTTGCTCCCGATTGTTTCAAAAAATTTTGGAAAAAAGCATGGCCCTGCAAATAGTTAAATTTATGGAAATAAATAACTGCTTCAACAAACATCAATTTTGTTTCAGAAAACACAAAAATACAACAATGGGTATTTTGAATCTTTTTTTTCCCCCATAGTTGAGTCATTTCACGAAATGAAATTTATTTCTGTTCTTCTGTGTGATCTAAGCAAGGCATTCGACTGTGTGAGCCACGAATTCTTCTACGAAAACTAACTAGGTACAATTTTTGTAATGAAAGTGTCAAACTAATAGGATCATATCTAAGTGACAGAGTCCAAGTCGTCAGGGTTGCCGGGGTGTCCTCAGCAGAAAGTGTTTTAAACATTGGTGTCCCACAAGGGTCTTATTGGGGCCAATACTCTTTCTAATATATATAAATGATCTACCGGATATTGACCATAAAGCCAAATACACTCTTTTTTCTGATGACACCACGATATCCCGCTCGGCTGATACTGCTGCAGAGGCGGTGAATGATTCCGTGGGGGCACAGGAGAGAGCAGGAGTGGTTTGCTGCAAATAGGCGCGTACTGAAAAATGGAAAACAAAGAGAGTCTTTTTCTCAATGAGGGATTTGGACGATTTGAATGGTGGGATTGATGAGGGTGAGATTGGGTTTTTTTGGGATTAACTTGGACCCAGACTACTCTGGAGACCACAAATAAATGCTCCATGCAAAAAATTAAATAAAAATATCTTTCTTTTGCAAAATCTTTCCAACTGTGTCTCACGGGGTATTTTAAAATTTCCCACTTTTCCCTCTTTCACTCCCATCTTTCCTACTGATTTTGGCCCGGGGGCATGCAGCGGATACAGGACGTGTTTTCGCTCTCCAGCGCAGGGCACTAAGGGTCCCGGGGTCTTGCTTTTAGGGGGGATTGCCGCCAGGCATTCAGGGCGCTACTCCCTTTACAGTATATATTTGAAAATCTTAAATATCTGAAGAGAAATATCGACGCATATGTGAGCCATGAGGAAATCCCTAATTATGAAACCAGGCACAGGAAAACATCCTACCCGCCTACTGG